>PQWD01008070.1:0-62972 GCA_019425675.1 Leucinodes orbonalis
GGATTGAAGCGATGTCGGTGGACTGCGTAAAAAGGATTTGGAATTGTCATCTTTTTTTGTACAGTTTACTACTTAAATAAGTATATGAATACATTAAGAAGAAATTGTAATTTTTGAAACATCTTCTACTTTTGATACGTAATCTGGACTCCGATTTAATTAAGGCGAAAATCAGGTATACAATTTTTAGAAACACTACCTGCGTTAAATATGCAACCTCTTTTATGGCAAGCTCGTCAAATATAAAAAGAATATGATTGATTGATTGTTTTTTGTTCTTTTCTCTTTCACTATTTGTAAATGGCAGACGCGTTTTCTTCTTATAATATATTATTTTTGATTTACCAAGAGTTGTTTCGCTGCATAAGTCGAATATTTATCTCCACATATTTTCTAGCTTGTAGTTATCGATATAACTTACAACATGTGCTTAGGCGTTCAGTTACTTGTCTTTAAAGGTAAAATTTATCGTCATATTATGAAGTATATCTGTTTGTTATGATGATCGGAAATTTTCTCCATCTCGGGCTTTCATTTCACCTTCTACCTACTTTAAATCACGTTCATCTTCATTCACGCTCAATACGAATATTGAGCCGTAGAAATAAAATTTTACAATTAAATATACCTTATAATAAATAGTCTACTTGTTTTTTTTGTTTGTTCATCATATCTCCATAACAGGCGGCGATGATACCCCATACATCATATCGGTTCAGAGGAGGCATGATTGATGGCGACGAATTGTCACGTCATTGTTTGTGTAATTATTTCTCGAACATTCCCGCCATACTAGAATCACTGGCCCATTTCTTAAAACTATACTTTTTATAAAGCTCGATTATTGTCGGGCGCCTCAGTGAATCAAATGTTAGGAAAAACGAAAGTCATGTTTTAATTAGCTTTTATACCTATAGTACTTAGGGAATAGAAACGTTTTCTTGATTTCGTTACCAGCCTTGTAACTTTATAAAGAGCACAATCATAGAAGTGTGTGTGAATGTGATTTCCACTCCGAATAAGTCCAGGAGTCGTAGTCACAGTAGACACGTCTACTTTGTTTATTATTAAAACTTGAAATTAAAGCTAGTTTTTTTTCTAGCGTTTACTGCTATAAACCGCAAAATGGCTTAACCGATTCCATAGGCGAGTAGCAACCACAGAATCTCAACCTTCTTAAATTGTCTTTTACCACATTACTTTGAAATTAAATGCGAATAAAGGATTTATTTTTTTAACATATTTTAGTTTGTGTTTGACTACTTGTCTGATATAAAGAACAAGAAAGCATCAAAGATGCGAAGTAAACTTTCCTATATAAGACCTATTTACTATTGATTTTAAAAGATTCTTTATATGAACCAGGTAAAATGTAAACATAACAAGTACATCATTTAGGCTTTTACGAAAATGCTTCTAAACAGCTAGCGATATTGTATTACTATCCTTTCCTCTTATACGTATTTTTGTCCGTAGTTGTTGTCGCTTTGTTATTTATGTTACAGGAAAGCGTTACGGTGACGGCGAATTCTAATTTCAAAAAGTAGTGTAATCTGTTAATATGAACATGTCACTTTTAAAACAATCAAATAAATATTTGTGTTGTTTATTAATGTAAGTACGAGTAAGTAATCATTTAGAAAGCATACTTTTTAAATTTTGACAACAAATGCCTACAAATCAATTATGTTTATAATAAGGGGACCACAGTGTTAAGACACAACAAAAATCATATTTAGAACACAGCTCCCAATGTTTTGTTGTGGCGAAAAAATAGACGAATTTTTCAAGAACAATAGTGATCGCTTAACAGTTTCAAATTTTAATGCTATCATACGAATGCGAGTAATGCGGTCGTTAAGTGTTTAATATTTCGTGCAATATACCAGAATACTGTTTAACATTTTGATATGTTAGTATGAGCAAACGATCTACCCCTTAAGCTACAACGGTGAAAATGTTAGTGCAGTATGTTGCCTGCCTTAAAGTCATGAATATGCTCTTTTCTTAGTTTCCACTGTCAAATTTTATAACAAAAATATTATAGTACTGGGGTATAGTATAAGGGTTACTTTAAAGTATCCTTTTTCATCAAGTCAGGCCCAGAAATGCTTTAGTAGCCTGATTCAAGGAGATATTAGTGGCCTGAGTTCCATGTAAAGATCACTTTTACATATAAATTTGATTGATAACTATTCCACCGCACCTCAAAATTGTAATCTTTCTGCTAAGCTACCTTATTTGAAGGCACCTTAGTACTCCGTTGAAATAATCCAGTAATAAAAGAAGTAGTTAGGTCCGTCCTCATTATATCCGGCCAATAACTGAGGCACAAAATATCAAGCGTGTTGTCGGAACGGTCTCGTTTAATCTCGTGCCTAAGGACGCCGGAGGACCCCCATTGGCCACATATGGGATTAAAGCCAAGCGCTTTCATTAGGGTTGCCGGAAAACATTATTATCACAATAAAAATGATTAATGCGGTGTAAAATTTATTAAAGACATTAGTATACGAAATATTTTACCTGAAAAAGTCGTAAAAATTAATATATTTTAAGCTTAAGTATGAAAATGCCTTTAAATTAAAGCTTGAAAAGCATTTCATATTAGTTCTGAATACGCCTGGAAAGGTCTGGAAATTGATGATGTACACTAAAATTATTCGTTTTTCCGTTATTTACTCCTCTCTTAGTTTTAATACCGATAATATTTCAACGAAATTAATCTAACCGTGATTTGCTTGCGTGACATAATAAATATTGTGCACCTAAACTAATGTAACTGTACCGAGGTAAGTATAAGAACTTCAACATCTTGCGATAACAAGAAAAATGCTGTGATTAGTGGCGTAAGGTTAAAACAAACAATTGAATTCTACATTGCACTATCATCAAAGTTAACATTAAGTTGAAGTACAAAAAACTTAAAATAAATAAGACCAATGGGTGACCTTATCGCACAAAGCAATTTATTCCAAAAGCAATTTAATTCATAAATTGGCTTCCTAGTGCAATGGAACCAAAGAAAAAAATATGAGAATTATGAATACATTTGGCTTGGCCCAATTCACATAAAAACCAATGATAAGCAATTTTCTACATAAGTAAAAAAAACTACTAAAGGTTGAATTTTCAGTTTAAGGTACGTTTACTGAGAACGTTTGAATAAATCAACAAAAGGGGACAATCGTTTTTGATTAAAATATTAATATGAGTCAAACAGTTCAAGTGACAAAAAGTAAAAATGTATGCAGTACATTTGTTTAAATACTTCAGATTAAAAATTTTGATTTCACTGAGCTTAACTAAAGTACAGGATTCCCCAAGTTTCCTGCTTGCATTGAAAAAGATCTTTAGGTAAACTTTTTATCTATAAGTTAAGTAAGTAAGTAGAACACTTTAAAAATATGACAGCCCCATTAAATTCTATTCCAGATTATACCTTAAATTGTAATTTTGGGATGATCTTGGAACTTACGGCGTAATTTCTCAGAGCTAAGGCATCCACTGAGATACACTTCCAAATTGACTTCAATAAAGCACTCGATGTTCAAGAGATGATGCATTGTAGAATGAAATAAGGCTGTTCATAGTAAAATAAATAAAACCTAAAAAGTGATTTTATATTAATTGCGGTCGGTCCAGTAATCTCTGCAGCAAGAATGGATGGTAATGATAAAGAACTTTTAACACTACCAGATAAATCATACATAACTGAAATATTTTTTTAATAAGTATTTAATAATACGTTGAAATTCACTGAATGTACCTAAAACTTTATAAGTTACGTTAAACACAGGTTGCACGTTACGATTACGTGAAAATTTAGACGGTCGCCCTAAAAAAGTTGGTTTCAAATAACAAAAACACATTCAACGATGGTGTTGATCTATTTTACAAATAAAAAAGGAAATTAAGGTTTTTTTATTGGCATACATAAGAATACTTATAGCCAATATAAAAGTATCAATTTAATTAAACATAAAAGCAAATGAAAAAATATTAAAACGGAAATTCATTTCCGTTTCTATGAGAAGCAACCCTGTTTATAACCCGGCCAGTTTATGGTTATGTGAATGCACTTACAGCCGCGCTTCAGGCGCCGACCAACTGTACATGGCTGCTTTATAGCTATGATTACGCTATATAGCCAGTTCACTTGCTTTAATAGTGTTTAACCTCAGTATGCAGTACTTACAATGAATAGGCTTTATGTATATTTATAGATCAATACGTATTTTTATTCATTGTAATATACAAATATTGATGAATATTTCTAAGGGATCAAGTAAATGCTTGGGTAAAAACACCTATCTCACGTTTATAGCTAAGATGATACATTTTAACAATCACCAATCCCGCATGCGTAGTAGGCTAGGGTCCAATCTTTTTATTGCCATGTTTGTAACCCCTACATTTGAACATTATATGCTAGTTTATGAACCAATGACTTTTTTTGCAAATAGATAGAAGATAGAAAAACGTTTAACGCAAATGTAAACATAATCGTTGTACTTAACCCAAATTAAAGCCATTGAGTAAATAAAAAAGCTAGGACAATTACTAAGGCGGTATGTCAGTTTTCTCTTTACTGAGCAAAATCCAGTCATTTAGCTTTAAAAGGAGAAGGTGGCTTTACAGCTTGCAATGACCGCTTAGTCTCTTGCTAAAATTATTCACTTCGGCCTACCTCTCTATTTTCTCACTTTTGTTCATAATCATTTCACTTAGTTATTCTAATAATAATTCATCTGAGCATTTCTTTCTTATCAGTTCAAAATTATTCATTGACACAGAAGAAAAATTTATTTTTATAGTAACGAATGAGTTCATTTAAACCATTTCATTATAACAACTTACACAAGAATAAATGCCAATGATATATGTTACATAATCTGCATTGGCGTGTATCAACGACACGTCCGCCGCGTCCGATTTCAACAACAAATTCCGCTTGTCGAGTATTTTCCAAACAAATAAACGAAAAGCAAACGTCAATTTGCAGAGATTTTAAACGGAATATAAATTAAATTTGTGTCGGTCGAGATAAATTTAAAACTGGATTTTTTTAAGCTATCCGTGTGAATATCACATAAAGGCTTGGACTACACTATTGACCCATTTTAATCGAGGTCTGCTAATGGCAGATGATTTTTAAGAACATTAATGATGCTGAATTTCATTTTTTTTGCGAAAAAAAAAAATAAATTTCTTTAAACTAACTTGACTGAAAAGGAATATAATACTATGATTTCTACTCTAGTAACAGATAGACTGTAGTCCACATAGTAAAACTCACTTGTGGATTTTTAGTTTGTATAGGACACTGAAGTTAGTAGATTAATAAGAAAATAAGTAATCTATTTTGTCAGAATAAGACATGTTAAACGTAGATCATACTTAGCAATATGATGGTTGTTACGTTTAAACTACACCCAGAGGCCATAAAAGATAACTTTGGTTTTTGGTTTGGTTTTGTGTACCTGATGGTTGTTTCGTTTGATTCTACCCTATTTGCTTAGAATGTCACAGGTTGATTTAACCTAATTGTAAGATAGATTACATAATGAGCCGTTAGTCCTAGAGGCAACAGAAGTTCCACTTACTATATCAAAAGCGATAATGGGATATAAAACTCTGCTACGTGGATGCATCAAATTGACTATACCTATAATAAAAACAATGAAAAACTAGAGTGAATAAACTAGCATATTTTAAAATTACCATTCATAACGCATTGTCAGCTCTTTTTACTCGAAAATTTGGAAATGGTAAGTATATCATAATATACTTGCAATTCCGAGTGGTGTTTCATGGCTATGACCTTTACAGTCTATTCTCGCCGTTTCAATTCAGGTCAATTCACAGAGTTGTCTAAATGTAAATGAAATCCTTTGCACATAGTCGGAATTTGACGTTGCAATACCACAGTTTTCACTTCGCATAAAAGAGGATGCTTTTGGAAATATGTAACACCTGCTTTGAGACAGCGTAGCTTCTTTCTGTTGTCTTATAAGAAAGCTATGAATAAATTTAGAAACAATTCTCATGTCTTTTTACCATGTACTGACTTTTTATAAATAACATTTAGCTTTATTGCACATCCATGACACAATGTTGTTATTTGTTATAACACTTGCACATGCCAGTATTTGGCAAGATAACAATAAGCACGTAACATTGAAACTACAATGGTGGTAGAGACCAATACATTAGTCAAATGAAGCTAAACGTCGGAAAGCATACATTTATCACAATCAAATTAGAAATGAATATACGTTAAGCTCCATAAATTATTTCCAGAAAAAGGAATTTTATAAAATTGTCGTAACTCGCCTAGGAATATGGCAGTGAAATATTGTAGTCGCTTATTGTTGGGACATCTCAAAACTTACGAACTTACATTAATAAAACGGTTTTCAATCCGTAATACTGAAATAACTAAGGCTTACGATTTGTCGGTGGCGTCTGGTTATGTAAAATATTGGGCTATCATCTTCATTTCAGAAATTTAAATCTGAAGATAGAAGGCCACAATAACTTTATTTCCAACAGTCCCCAAATTTTGTGACCTAGCGTTATTAAGTCATCTGTCTACTTATGGTACGCGGTGTTTATTCAAGATCCTTCCGGATTTAAAAATACATTTAGTAGAAGCCACAGTGAAGTTCAATTGGTAAATAATGTAATCACAGTAGATCTTATATAGTTAAGCAATTGTTTTAACTTGATTCGCAACATCAATTTGATTTCTAAAAAACTTATTCGCTCCCGTTTAAGTAATAATTTGTTTGAACGATTTCAAAAGAACCCAAAAAAGGTGAAAATCTCCAAAAACAATAAGACCACTTCCCCTTATCGGCTATGCGAAATTTGATGCTTTCCCGAGTCACCTACATAATTTTACCACAAATATCCCGCAAAATTGGTTCGTTTTCCAGGGATCAACGCCCGCGTACGCAGCGAATCATAAATATACGCGTTTAAATGTTGCAGAAACAATTTCTTTCCTTTAAACTTATATAACACTTATCTATTTTGTTTTGTATGTTTACATTTACCGTTGTTATTAAACTCGTAATCAAAACAGTTTGCACATTTTTTGGACCGGTGCTTTTTAATTATAATATTGCTAAAGCCCTATTATGTGTGGGTGTGTGTTGTTGAATAGGTATGTAAGGGGACTCAGCATACATCTTTGCTACATTACATACATTCTTCATCATATCCCTTTCTAACTCTTTTGAAGTAAAGATCAACGCTTGAGTCTCGTTTTAGAATACGGGCCTATTATTTTTTTATAAAAACGTATTCAATAACAGGCATTATTACAGGCAGGCAAAATTTTAACAATAAACAGTTATTGTGCATGACGATAATAAACATAGAAATAAGAGCACAGCACAAGACCACTTCATTAAGATTTATTAGGATCTCAAGGGAACAATCGTGGTCAACGGAGAAAATGAATTAAGCCGTCTTAGTTCCCTTGGTTGACCGCATGGCTAAATAGGGGTTGATTGATTAAACTAAAATTCAGTGCTTTCTCATGTTTTTAGTACCTACATATATTCAAGTTTCTATAAAATTTCTAAGTAAAATGTGATATCGATTAAGTCTTTAAAAAAATATTATATCATCACGATTTCTTTATCATTTGCCTACAAAAAATATAAGTTTTGTACCAATTTTTCACAATACATAGTTCGCTTAGTTAAATAAAGGTGATAAGATCTTTTTAATTTTACTTAGCAATAATATAATCCGTATATATGCATATTTACAATTCAGTCGTTTTAACGATACAACATCAAATTTCAATAAATAATTACAATTAAACTGTTACAAATACATTGTTCGCAGAGCCGTTTTCCCGGATAATTCCTATCTTTCTTTTTTGTACCAACTATGCATAGAAAATTTATGATTTCAGTGTCGCGTACGGCAGCCTTGTTTAGCGAAGCACATTAATTACAAAAAGTTCATAGTATGTTTCTTGCTTTGTGTGGTGCTGTGTAAAATTTGGTCTGAATACGAATGCATATATATCGCATTGATTTATCATTTGGCCGATACTGTTTTCTGTGTTTTGTTTGTATATTTGAATAGAATTGTTGTCCATCGAAGTTGATATTTTATTGAGTAAACGATCCTTCCCATTGTGCTATGAGCTACGAATTTGTTAGTATTTTGAGCATTCAATCAAATAAATATGTGTAAAATGTTAACTTAGGTACTGGTAATAACTTGCTACAGTAATAGTATATTGATGAAGGGCCGGTAACGCATTTCTGGCACCTGATGTCTTGCCTCCTCCTCCTCCTGTCTTGTTCATGGACGGCGGTGTCTTATCATCAGGTGAACCGTATGCTCGTTTGCCTCCTGTTCGATAAAGGAAAATTGATGACAAAGTACAAAATAATAATGATGTAAAGAAACAAAAGTTAAAAACTGACAGCTTAACCACCAGCTGAAATATAAGAATAAATAAATAATAAATAAATATCCACTGACATTCACACAGTGTCATCTAGCCCTAAGATAAGTATGAAACATATTATGGGTACTAAACAATGAATAAACATACTAATATAATTATTTTTTAAATACATATATATTATACATAAAAGCACCAAAACCAATACAAACGGTCATGTTCATTAACCCGGATTGAACCCGGAACCCTTGGTATAGTAGCCAACTTCTCTGCCATTACGCCAAATGGGTGGTCAAACCGGGACCGGGCGAAGTCGACTTGGTCAAATATTTGTTTTCCACGTAGCTTGATGGTTTCCGTAAAACGTGGCCATACCAGCGTAGGCGACACTCCTGCAGCTTGCAATGTCACGAACATGGAGGTTACCGTGGATGTGGAAGATACTAATGCAATCTTTACGCATGATATTCATTGCCCTAATGCAAGACCTTGAGTCACAAGATACAAATCGTCTAAATTGCTGAGTGTTTTATATGAGATATTTCATGTAAACTATTCAGAGAGATCGATGGCAAATTGAGCTGATCACAGCGCAAATCCTACACACAACTGGTACATCATGTAAGTTACTTGGAGCAATATAATACTTTTCAAAAGTAAAATATTGGGACGTCGCGATATTCAATACCGCACTCTATTTATTTGACGGAACAGGGGCCGCAACATTTCCCCTCATACATGTTTTCTCATTTCCTCGTGGCACTAAAAAATCAGTACCCATACATTGAACGATAAAAATGAACCCGCCCAATTTTCCTCATGTGCGTTCCCAATAAAAACATTTGTGATCAGGGGCGCGTGAAATTTCGCGATTCGAGCATTCCAGCCTCGAACCGAGTGTGTAATGTAAAACAAATAACTACAAACCAAAAAACTTTTTACTTTTTAAAATATACACAAAATACTTGATTTTTTAAAGGTTAATTCAAACTAAGGGTAGAGACAGATCCAAACTTAGGACGCATACAACTAATCGTAGAGACGAATCGAAACCGAGAGAATGAAGATTGAAAAATCTTGCATACATAATAATTATGTGGTGCTGAAATTATAAAAAAACGTAACAAAGAAAACTAACACAACTCCCTTTCTGCGGGTGTCGAAGGAGGCTAGCCTAAGGGATAAAACATTAAGAAGTTAACGTGTAGTAGGCTTTTTTTACTAGGCGGTAGACTCGGTATTGAGTCTAGGCAGGTAGCACCCCCCCCCTGCCCTCGCAGCGATCAATTTAAAGCTAAAATATTTTTTTAGAGATAAAGCAATGCCCAATGAAATAACTCCAAATGAAATTCTGCCATAAGCATAGTATGCCAATTAAATTCGTGCCAATTGTTGCAGTAATTAAACGTTATGCTTAGCAAAATAAGCATAATGAAATTTTGCCAAAGATAATTAATTATGCCTAGTAAAATTCTGCCATTTTAAGAGTTTTTCATTATTAATTCGGCCATATAAATCTTCTGCTAAACAATAATTATATTTAGAAAAAAGGTTGCCTCATAATTATTTGATGAAATAAGATTATGCCAAGTGTGTCATGCCAAATGAGTTTCGTAGTAATAAAATTCTGCCAAATGAGTTTCGGAGCAACAAGATTCTGCCAAATAAAGTGAGCCCGGTTCGAACCACTTAACGGTGAAACTCATTCGTAAAGGACTTAACCAGCAGTTAACTTCATGGTATATTCTTAATCATAAACCTAATCTAAAAGCTTCCCTTACTAAACTAATAGAAGGACACACAAAAATAGGTATAATGCTAGAGTACTCGTACGCAATATTAAGTTTTGAACTGTTACTAAAATGTTATCATAAATTTAGTAAAATACATAAACCGATGAAACGATATAATTTACTGTCCAAAGCCACAACTCAATATTACTGACTAGGGTATAAATAAATAATAAACCAACCGCATAGGGGAAATTCAATATGGAAAATATATATTAATGCATGGTGTACCAAACGGACTCAGTAACAGAACCATTAAAATATATGACATAATACAATTATATTGGACTAGTAAATATTTTACTTGTTGTTGATGTTTGTGTATGCTATGTGCAATATTATATAAAAGTACAACTTTTTTTCTCGTAAACCTGCAACTGAGACATTTTCAAGCGAAATGACAAGTGCTTATAGGCTCTTTATTATGTAGTGAGGTATCAATGAGACGTTATTGAATGCTTTTGTTACGATTACTTTATTTTAGTACGTCTTATTTGTTTTAAAAGGGAATCGAATCACTTTGACACTGCCTTCCCAACTGGGTAGGTTGATGAATTATAAAAACTATTTGTTCTCTTGTGCCGTGTTTCATGTTTGTTTACTATATAAAGAATATATATAATATTGGTGAATTTATTAAAAATAAATTCTGGACAAGTTAAATCGTAATAAAATATAATAGAGCGTCGGTGGCTCAATGGTGTGGACTGTCGCCTACCTACCAGGACGGCTGAGGTTCAAATCCCGACACGTACCAATGTGTTTTCGAATCTTCGAAAATATATGTACGTTATCCGACGCTCTTACGGTAAAGGACACCATCGTGAGGAAACCTTCATGCACGCCTGCGAAGAAATTCGAAGGTTGTGCGTGAAGTCGTCCAATCCGCACTGGGCCCGCATGGACGACTAAGGCCTAATCACCCTATACGGGTAGGCTCGTGCCCCTCGGTGGAGACGTTTAATGAGCTGATGATGATGATGAAAATATAATTATCGTTCGTCAAAAAAGGATTCCACTGGATTGAAAAAAAATACTACGTAACCTTGAGAACTAACCTTTCAATTATGTCGTTTATTCAATAATTTAGCAATTATTAAAGTACTTCCACGAGGAACGGTCCAATCACTGCGTGATTTAATTTATAGTAAATATTCACATGAAAACACCCCTCGCTTATTCTAAACCATTTAGACTGCTCTACGTAATTAAATATTTAAGTTGAATGAATAGCATCGCCGTTTTAACGAACAGCGAACAGCTTATTTCATTAAAATCAAATCGATTCCGGCAAATTGAAATTTGATTGAATTTGTCCAAAGCGACCGCAGAAAACGAGACCTAACAAACAACATCTAACCGAAATAGTAAGATTTTACATCGATTCAGTAATTACTTTTCATGCAATGAAAAACCAAATGCTATTTTAAAAATAAATACTGCTGAACTGGAGCTCAATTCCATTTATTTTTTTGGCATTACGACATTCTACACACGAACTGTAAATTTTCTATTCCAGTACCTTAAAATAAAAGGTTCAAAACGGTAATTATGTAGTAGAATGAATTGTCTAATGTAATCAATATTTAAAATCTGTCGATCTATAATGACAAAAAAATATTGAGATATATATAAAGGATTTTATATGATGTGCAAATTTTCCCGTCTGTTTATGACTGATAGGTTACTACCTCACAACCTCTATGATAAGATTCATCATTCTTCATGTGATGTGGATGAAATGTCTGTAATTACGGCAGACATAATTACGTTCATTAAAATGAAAAGACTATAAATACTGTGTGCTTACACCGACACAAAGAACAAGCGACTTACAATTTTCAGCACACAATCATAGTATAGGTTTCAAAACTACGAGGATCGGATACTTGCACAGGCGCCGAAGTACCGGATACCCGGCGGTCAGGTTAATTTCCTAACTAAACTGACCGGCAGCGTTAACTGTCTTCGAATATCAAGGAGTCAATAAGTTTCCTTAGCTGTTGAATTGTATATCGAGTTCCCGTTAAATTTTCTCATTTTAAAGCGGAAATAAAACTTTATGTGTAAGAGAAATAGTGTTAGTTCACTAGCGAATCGTCATTTTCGAGACCAAATCTACGTTAATTTATTTTTTATTTTAAAATAAATTACTAAGTGTTAGACAACGCATAAAGTTATATAAGAAATATCGATGATTTTGAGGACTTCTGTGTGTTTGTTGTGTGTCGCTTGAATTTGCAGGTCACTTGAAACTGGCACAGATATAAAAGATTAGGGTCAGAAGTGAACGACCAATCGCTGAAATTATGATGTATATATAAATCATTTACAATGACAAGTATTTTACAAATTGGTTGCGTTGAAAATAAAAGGGTTATTCCTTTTTTCGTCATTACTATAGAGCGAAACATAACAAAATTTTTGGCAATAATTGGTGTCATTATTGAAAAGTTCAGTTCAAGAAGTTGACCTGTATGGGTCACATATCGATATACTTGTTATTGCCTTAAAAAATCATGCTCTTGTAATCATGTAAGGAAATCGAGAAGAAATAAGCTTATTAAAATTCAAAAAATATTTTGACCTGTGACTGACGCGTTTTAACTGAAACTTTTCTATTAATACCTACATTAATGATGCATTAATACTCCGCTAATAATCACCATAGCAGCTACTCAGTCCCTTTATCGACAAGTTAGAAGATGCGTTTGTTTGGTAAGCCTCCTTCTAGTTCTTGCTCTCTCTAAGTAACAATCAAAATCCTCGGGAATTTAATTTCAAGCTCTTCCACTCTGATCTAGTGCTGATTATCAGATCATTAGAACCTGCTTAGTGCAATATTCACAGTTATTCTCGATTGCTTATGGCCTCGAAAGTGAAAGCTAGAGCCAAGTAATCAAAATTTATTAATTGCTTATAAATTATTCAACACTTTAAAATAAATACAGACATTGTCTATCTGACTAAATATTTGGGTATCTGACTCGGAACTTTCGTGTCAGCTATTAAAACACAGGGATATAAACGATGTATATGCCAATTAAAACCAAACAAAACAATTTGTAACTCGGAAAGCTCAACTGCACCGAGATTTCCGATAAACCTTATCCCGCAATCCGAAAGCAAAACGCCCATAAATCTAAAACAGCAAATAGATGGCAAGAAACAGTATGCAAATCAAAGGACTGCCGGCATAAATGTTGCGCAAAGCAAACCCCAGGCAGGTAATGGCAGGTGTAAAACTATCCGCATCGGGCCACTTCAAAGGGAAGTCGGGTCAGCCGGCTGTCCGGTTAATTTCCGAACCTCACCGCCGGCGGTGCTGTCATCGAATATCAAACAGCCAATACGTCTGCGCTCAGTAACCACAATAGTGCGCTTATGTTACTAGCGATCTTGAGCCTTCTTTTGGTCATTCGTCGTATAAGTAAAATGTTCACTTTTTTAAATTAACATCAATCAATTTTTTACTAAACCAAACACATATTTAAGGAATTGGTTTGTGTAAAAAGACTTCAAATAAAGGACAGATAATGTGAACACAATTTAATAAATTGTCATCAGCTCATATAAGTCCCACCGTTGTCCACGCGGGCCCAGTGCGGATTGGCCTACTTCACGAACAACCTTTGAAGCTCTTACCAGGCGTGCGCAGGTTTCCTCACGATGTTTTCCTTCACCGTAAGAGCGTCGGATAACGTAATAATTTCGAAAATACTGTAGTACGTCGCTCGCTGGATTTGAACCTGCACTCTTCAGACCAGTCGACACTAATGGGCCACCGGTCATCGACGCTCATTATAGTAAATATAGCAGCATATTTTTATTGGTAAAACTTTTCTAAAGAGAGCAAAGTATAAAGGTTTTTCAGAGCGTACATTAGCGATGTTATTCAGTAAGATATTCCTAGTGACGCCCACCTCTTGACCTCACTCGACTGAATAGCCATTGAGGGACTGCTCTCACTATGCCGCCATAAATAAATAAGTGTCCAAAGCATGTCCGTCCGTAATGAAAATATGTATATATCCATACTTAAATTTATCTGTATTTCGACCAAGATTATTCATATATAAATTGGATATTTTCGACCATTACAAAATAAAAATTGAGGTACTTAAAATATCAGTTTTATTTGTAAATTTCTTCAGAAAAAAATATTAATAAATTTAAAATGGATATTGAAATATAAAATAATGTCAACAAAGAGAGCGTCAATTTTTAGCTGAGTTAATCAAAATATGTATTTCTAATTACAATTTGCTTTTTCGACTACTTCAATTAAATTCTTTTCCGATGTATAAATATATATTGTTTCATGAAAACATTAAGCAATATATGATATTTCTTTACCTAGAAATATGCAGTGCCTTTGTACAAATTGTCCCATGCATTTGTTTTGTATTATATCAGTGTGCATAACTGATTAAATAAATAAAGATCTAACTGTAAGTAAACTTAATATTAACAGTAATTATAATTTTTTGTTACAACATTTAGCCTCCAGAGAACCGGAATGGACTAAATGGAACCAGAACTTACACTTTAAAATACACGAGCAACGTCTGCAACGCTTAAAGCTGCAGATATGGAGAAACTAAACTCAAAACTAGGCGGTACTCTCTTGACGTGAAGATAGAACACTCCAAAGATACTTGGCACGAAGTTTTACGCGTGACCGGCATTTTCTCTTCAATTCAGCACTGCACGCCATGTCTTGAACTACTTGGACGCTTAACTTTGAATCAAACTAAGTTGCATTCTAAGCACCAACCTATACTACCCAGATAAAATATTGCAACAGACGAGCGCTGCGGCTATTTCAAGCGAACTGGATTATGACGCTTTGAAGTAGGACGTAAATTCCAACTGGATATAAATTCTAACTCTTGATATCCAGTGAAACTAAAATTCTCTTTGTATTCCACAATGCTAGCATATAATGCTGAGCACAATCATTCTTGTCTGCGATATGCATGGTAAATAAGACACCCAAATATTTTGCATTTATATTACAAGTCGTACTCATTTTGAATGTAAAATACACAAACATATAAGACGTTTCTCCGTTTCGACTCTCCTTGAGTGATGGAGCACAATTGGCGAACTTGATTTTGGGACTTATATCGTTACTATTCCAGTTAACTTATTCGTGATTCTAAATAACCGAAAAATGTGATGCTTGCTTACATTGAACTATTTGTAAAAAAATATTTGCATACACATCTATTGCATCTTGGTATATGTGTCTATTTATTTGTAAGCAAACAATTTTTTGTTGCTTCTTTTTCAATTGATATTTTGTGAAACATCGTTTTGATATTGATGAAATGTACAGGATGACAATATCATTTGGCAGAGCAGTGATGACTGTTCTAGTATTAGAACGCAAAACTTCCCCGCAACGTCCTAAGCTGAGGTTCGCGTCCCATTCAGGGACGCCCTTAGGCTCGTTGTGTAAATTTTAGGGCTGAGAGCCATCTGCGCTCGCCAATTGCCCGGTGAAGCTGAAAGGCCATCTGCGGCCAACAGCAGTAGTCAGTTCGAAAAAAAATGGAACGCAAAATCCAAGTTATTATAGGAAAGTTAGGCGAAAAAAAATTTGAAGTGAGCATTATATCATATCGACGAACTTTTGTCTCCCGTCTAACTCTAACAATTACGAGCAAAACCGCGACAACACTAAATTGTTGTAACACGTCCCAAATAAATATATCTTCCTTTCTCAAACATTTACAATGTACCTATGCAGTATCCAATCAACCCTACGACAAAAGTTATAACACTGAAATTACAAAATAGGAAGTTCAAAACGGATTATTCTGCGTGGCAACTTTTACCTCATCAAAGTTTTACCGATAGGCCGGTAAAGTTAGCAACTGTATCCCGAGGGTTGAGTAAATAAACACACATCAAAACAGATACGAAAACCCGCTGCAAACATAAATTGCTAAACATCACAGATAGTTTACGAAATTTTTATTTTTAAAATACTTCCCTTTCGACGTAATGGTTTTCACATGAAAACATTTTGTGGAATTTTTTGCCTTCGTTTCCATATATTTGGTTTGTGATGAATTCGGCAGGAATATAAACATTTTCGTTGGACATAAATGTCAATTTTCATGTTTTGACCGTCAACTATGTAAAGGTCATCTTTAAAAATAAAATTCGTGAATTAGAGTTATTGTACCAAGTACTACGTGTAAAATAGATCAATGGATTGAGCATTCAGAATAGTTAATATATACCTCGAGTTGGATACAATTTAATTTGATTCTGATTTGATTTGATTTTGAGAATTAATAGCAAAAAGTATGTGAGAATTTTTTATGTAAATTAAATCAACATTTTCACAAAGTTTACTAGTGTCTATTGTATACCCAAAAACACCCAAAACAATACAAATTGACATATCAATACACACAAATATTTGTACTGCCTGGAGATCGACCCCGGAAAACTTGGTGTCATAGCCGACTTATTAACCATTATTGTCTTGTTTACATTTTTTTCTATGCTATTGTAATACATTTTGTTCGGTTTTATATGTGTTGTGATGTCTTAAAAGAATAAATTATTTCTTTCTTTCTTTTATTACGATCCATATGGTGAACCTAATTGGTTGGGATATCGGCATAATAATCCCCGGGCAATGCAAACATTTGTGTAAATGAATATGTTTATTTGTATAGATATGGGTGTTTTGTATGTACATAATAATATGTAAGTATTTACAAATCAAATGTTCATAACTTATTTGGGACTAGTTGGCGCTCGGTTTTGTTATGATGTTAGTGTATATTTATTTATTCATTCGTCACATGGGTTGTCAAGATAAACAGCCATAAGGTCAATCACAAAAATATTCCAGTAGAAATTATTCTTTTGTAACTATTACATATATCCTAATGTTCCGTTTCCAAACCGTGACACACATTACCAGAACAGGGACACAAATATTTGTTAAGATAACAAGAAATATGTCGAAAAAGTGTCAAGATCCAACGGCAATGTATTTCGATACAGTCCATCAAGCAGGAGGCGGGCATAAATAAAGACTAAAACGCGGCGCATGAGGGAATTTATTCTATTTTGATGCTTTCCCTCTTGATGGCTATGTTAGCTTTCGGGGATGTTGTTTATGTTTGCAAAATAAACAATTGCTATCGATGTTTTCTGTTGTGTGACATTTATTTGTGAATACATATACCATAAATATTACGGTTTACTTTCTTTCAATAAGTAGCGTTTTGATGGAAACCTGTAAAGTAGATTTTTTACTATTGTAACGGTCGATTTGTAAGGAATCTGCGGCAACATGTTATACCGTGGTGCGCTACGTTACAAAACACTTAACGAGGAAAGTCATAAGAAAATGTCTAGTAGGGAATTCAGATACTATAAATTAACGAATGTACATATGTAACCTACTAAAATAAAAAGATGTACACTACATGATTGTTATATGGTGAGTATTATATGAATTAGCTTCATTCGAAGATATAATAAATTTACCTACATGGTAAAACATTCTACAGTACGGTATCGTCGTATTTTTTACACACCACATGTTTTTTACAACAACAAGACACGACAAAACTGTGGAACAGCGTCCTTCAAAAGGGCGTATTCCCATTTAAAGGGCTAGTAACTCAATTATATGGCCTCGGGTCATTTACCATCAGGTGAGCCGTTCGCTTATTTGTTATTTAGAGCATAAAAAAGGTTTCAGAAATATCACTCGGACTATACCTACCATATGTACTTTATTGATTATTATATTTCATAGCTTCATTCTTCGATATAATAAATTTACCATGTAGTCCCTTTAACCTGTAAGGCAACTTCGCACTTATTAAGAGATTTATTGGTCTATTGACCAAGAAAAAAAAAGTTAGCTGTCAACCTACATTTCCCTATGATGGAACTTGTCATTCTTTAGAGATCATTATTATACCAAAAACTTTGTAAAATGGGTGAGGTGGGAGGGTGATTATATCTTCGAATGAAGCTAATTCATATAATACTGATCGAATTTCACTTGTGAAGTTCGTTTGATCATGTATTATATTTCATAGCTTCATTCTTCGATATAATAAATTTACCATGTAGATGTTTAGAGCTAAAGTTTTTGGTATCCGTTCTTATAAGATTTCAAAATAAATATAAACATATATTTATAACCGTTCAAACATCATTTATGATTTATATACAAATTTAGCGAGTGCGCTATTTATATTATATATTATTATTATTAATTATACTTGTTTAGTAATTTATTTGAGCACAGCCAAAACGAAAAGCCTCTGCTGTTTTAGTTGTTTGTTAGCTGCTTAAATGCTGTTTAAATTATTATCACCTTTAATAGGTCGATAATAAAAGTTTGCATATGTTATTAATGTATTTGTCTAACCTTATAGTTTATTATTGTACAGTATTAGCGGACACTTCCGCAGCTGTAGTGGATGAGTGCTGTGTGATATGTGCACTACATATGAACACCTCAACTCAGCTATCCGAAACTGATGGTTTGAGCTGTGGCTGGCTTATGGGGTGCTTAAAATCTCAGTAAAAGGTTATTTGATTCACAGCTTCTCAAATACTTTGTAATATACAAGTTGGTACTTGCAGTTTCGTCAGCCTAAATTTTTTGTAAAAAACGGTAGATTGGCCACGTTCTGGTACTGAAGATTATTTATGTCCGAAATGATGAGGTGATGATTTTTACCTTACAATGATAATTTATTGTTATGATAATTAAACGTTTGGACTCCGTGTCCCGGAGGGCTGAGAGCCTCTTATAGTATTTTTTTTAACGAAATCGGATCATTATGGAATCAGTCTGAAATATAGTTTCGACTATTTGTGGGTCGTAGGTAAAACTGTACTTGGCAGTATAGGTTAATTATAATAAGCGCTTATAGTAAACGTTTTGCTTGGTTTGTGAGCCTTTGTCATTTCCTAGCAATAATGATAAGGCTGATCTGTGTCTATTTTACGTACCATAGGAAGAACTTTTATTAAATTGTTCTGCTAGAAACAAAGAAACTGCAATAATAGAATCATAATATGGGTCAAAATTATAAGTATTATAGAATATTTGCCACCGTTTGTAATTAAAACTGATCTGGGTTAAGGTATTTTTAATGTAAACTAGCTAGTGTTAGAACGGGAGACCCTCACATCGTGAACGCGGTCCTGAGAGCATCGCTGATGTCCGGGAATGTGTACTGAGCCGTTGTTGGCTCGTGGAAGTGGAAATTGAAATCATTAGTTGAAATCTAGGTAAACTACTTTAGAAATAATGAGACGTTTCAAAGTTGTATTTTTTTTAATAAAAAATGTTATAAAATAAGAAGTTTTTTGATAAGTCCTCTCAATTCTGGGTCCCCCAGGATAGGTATAGACTAATATGCCAGTTAATTATTTTGCTTAGTCACCTTAACATTGAGGCAAATAATGGTAATGAAATAGAAAAACCAAGAATTACATATGAAAGTAAATGCATCTACAATAAATGCTACTGTATCGCGTTCCCACGAAGCAAATTAATGACGTTTAGCATTGGTGCGGGAACAAAAAAGGTCAATGTCTCAAAGTCAAAGACAAAATTCATTTAATCAGATTAGGATTAAAAAGCCCTTATGAACGTCAAAAAGAATACAAAAAAGAATAAAAAATGTATTTAAAATACCAAAGTAAAGCACAATAATGAATTTTGATACTTGGAAAAAGCGCTTCGGCGTTTTGCCTGTATGTCTGTCCTAGTTTTTGAGAAATGATTGAAAAGTGAAATTGATATCTGTATCGATTTTTGTTTTATTATTGTATGAAGCATATAGGAAAATTTTCCGCTTCTTGTACAATTGCTAAATAGCTCGAGCTTGTATATTCAAATATACACCCATACGATTTATAAAGCTGGTTGCCGTGATATTTTATATTCTTAATAAAATAGTACAATTCGTCATTTCATTCAATATATAAAACGTTTTTTACCGAAAAATGTAGCTAATAATTAACCAGTTTAGGTCATGTAGAACATTGTTTTAAATTTAACTTTCGTATCCGTAAGATTCGTAATTTTAAATTGCTAATAGTTTTTCTCGTTCTTGTTGCTGTCTGTATAACCAGCCTTAATAAAAGACTGGGCATGTTGCTATCACAAATTGTATTGAATCTGCGTTTTCCCTTAAAGTTTGTCTGGGAAAAAGAGTAAACTGTGTCAATAATCTTATTATATTATTTCATTGCTCGTCCGGTAATGATCTATTTACCTAGTCTTATATAAAGATTATTTATTTATTTATTTTTATCAAGACTATTATAATAAACAACAGATCCACGACATATAAGGAAAATACCGTTTCTTTTATATTGAATAAAGTGTTTTTCCGAAACCAAATTATAATACATATTCTTAGTTAATTCTAGTGTATAACAGAAGTAAATCAATCCAATCCAGTTAATCATATTTTTAGTTAATTTTAGTGTATAATACAGAAGTATAACAGAGTAAATCAATAACAGAAGTATTTAATGTGTTGTCAGAAACCCAAATATGATATGATTGCTAAATAGCCGCCTTCTGGTATTAATTTTGAGGCCGTGCGGTTATCCTCCATTTTAAAATGAACTTTTCCATCAAACTTATTTAATGGATTCAAATTTTGAGATATACCTGTAGCCGCCGATAGAATTCGGTGCTAATTGATTCTCTATAAAAATTGATCATTAACGTGCTCATTACATTTTGTTATAGTTCTATGACTTATTAAGTCTTGAATTGCCGTGACCATATTTAATTGGTCGGAAGCTGATATGTTATTTTCAAGGGTACGAGTCTAAATGACCAGTATTTTGGGGAAACCTGACTTTACAATGGGTAAAGTCAAATTCGTAGTATAATCTAAGACAGGAATAATAATAGTGTAAATTTCCAACAAATACCTGCATTATTGTCGCGGTAGGCAGCTACGAAAGTTGACAACTCGGCTGATTGGCAGCAAATTGTGTCTTACCTGTGGTTGACTCGTCCTCTGGTCGCGTTACATATTTAATTACTTAATGTCAAATTCAACTCGGTGAAGAAGCAAGGGAGACTCATCGAGTTTCCCTGAAAGCATGATGATTATTGTCTAAGCTTATGAAGTAGAAGGGGTAGGGCCTTATAGGCTCGATTTGTAAGCTTTGCTTTTCAATGGCCTTCGACCTTGATTATTTCGGTACGCATTGCATGCCTTGAATTACGTTCAAGAAAGATTTATCAATCAAATTTTTTTTTATAGTTAACCTAATTATAAAAGAAGGTGATGTTGTTTCAGTTTAATATTTATTTTAAATAATTTGAAAATACCCTCACTACGATCTTAGTGGTTTTTGTCTGTTTTTCATTCTTAGACACTGCTTTGGTACGTCATTGACAGCAGCCTTTATCAATTATTCCTTAACTTCTTTGGTTAGAACTTACTGAGAATAAGCAATTGGGATTTTTGATGCAAGGCTGATGGCAATTCAGAATCTAACTTTGGTAAGTTATGTATTTTTGTAGCGATTCACCGCTACGAAAAGTAACATTTCTGTAAATAGTTCAGTAAGGTTCAGTAAAATCTACCGTCAGCAGAACTATAAATATTTTTATAACCCACTGCATGGAATAAATTTGTAAAATCCGAGAGGTGATAGATATAAGTCAATTACTTTATTATAATTATTATATTTTTTATATAATATGTAGGTATGTACAAGGTACCACAGTTTTAATATATAATATACTGACATAATAAAAACCTCGGTTAACCGTGAGTTAGCCCCAGTTGTATATTTCGCCATCGTATGGCTCACAGCTTACCCAGGTAGAGCATTTGACGTCGTGTTAATTCTCGATTAACCGCCAGGTATATCATTTGACGTCGTGTAATTCGATTAACCCAGGTATATCATTTGACCGTCGTGTTAATTCTCGATTAACCGCCAGGTATATCATTTGACCGTCGTGTTAATTCTCGATTAACCGCCAGGTATATCATTTGACCGTCGTGTTAATTCTCGATTAACCGCCAGCTATATCATTTGACCGTCGTGTTCATTCTCGATTAACCGCCAGGTATATCATTTGACCGTCGTGTTAATTCTCGATTAACCGCCAGGTATATCAGTTGACCGTCGTGTTAATTCTCGATTAACCGCCATGTGTATCATTTGGCCGTCGTGTTAATGCTCGATTAACCGCCAGGCTAAATATTTCACTATCATGTGAACTCTCGTTAAACCCCCAGATTTAGTATTTCACCATCGTGTTAACTCACGATCACACCTCAGGTGTTGATTACGGTGTCGATTCTACGACATAGATAGCAATGATAGAATATCACTTAGATAATTTCGACAAAAGTACATACCTGATCCGTTTTCAGAATCCAATGAAGTATAAACCAAAACTCGACGTCGTTTTTTAGATCCCTTATCTTAAATTTTTGCACGATAGTATTAAATTTGAGAGAAAACATTATGAGATATTAAAATGGAAAATGAATATCTTATGTAGGTAGGTGAACAGTGATTGCGAACTGCGTGCGCTCGTTGCCTCGCACGAAAAAAGAATGACAAGTTCCATCATAGGGAAATGTAGGTTGACAGCTAACTTTTTTTTTCTTGGTCAATAGACCAATAAATCTCTTAAATAGTGCGAAGTTGCCTTACAGGTTAAAGGGACTACATGGTAAATTTATTATATCGAGAATGAAGCTATGAAATATAATAATCAATAAAGTACATATGGTAGGTATAGTCCGAGTGATATTTCTGAAACCTTTTTTATGCTCTAAATAACAAATAAGCGAACGGCTCACCTGATGGTAAATGACCCGAGGCCATATAATTGAGTTACTAGCCCTTTAAATGGGAATACGCCCTTTTGAAGGACGCTGTTCCACAGTTTTGTCGTGTCTTGTTGTTGTAAAAAACATGTGGTGTGTAAAAAATACGACGATACCGTACTGTAGAAGGTTTTTGTTCTTCTGGGTAGTCGGGATAAAACCGCCGCAGCAGGAACAAATACCTAAGTCAAATACTTCCCGTCATATACGCAATACATAATAAAGTAATAGTAGCTTTTAAAGTAAGCTACCGTCTAACGGAATGACTCCCATAGTCACACTCATTTGACGACCTATGTGGTGTAATGGTCGAGGCATCGGCTACTACACCATAGGTTTCGGGTTTGATCCCTGAGCAGTACACACTTTTTGAGTGAGATTGTGCATTTAGTTTGTATATTATTTATCTGAGCCGCTAAGCCATACTTTGTTTATGATCTCTGAAAACCGTACAACAGTAAAAATGCACAGTATTGTATCGTTGAATTACGAAATATTTAGAAAGTGAAATTTTCTAAATCAAGTAAAACTGTTCCTAATCGGATACGGCATAGTCAAAAGACGTCTGACAATAGATTTGCAATTGTATTTCAGCTAATCACAATTAATCAAATATAAAGCAATTATTAAAACATACCTCGTGACTAGACTATAATAAAAAAACCCAAATAAATTTTATACATTTCAGTCGAATGTAGGACCTCCGAATTCAAAGCTCAATGGCTTAAACCACAGGGGCAACTCAAAGTTTTTTCAGTCTACAATACTTGGAGGGATGTTTAAATTAGTTTTAATTTGACACGAGTTATATCAAACCTTTTGCATTTTACCCGTACCAAATACCATTGGAATGTATTTTTAATAATATAAAACCAATAATATGGCTGGAATATTGATCCTGGGAATATGTTTCCCCGATCACTATTTTCTGCATGCATATTGAAAAGGTTTAATCGCAGAGAGTTCATATAGCTTTTAGTATATGGACTCATAAGATAAAATAACAAATATATATAGTATTTCACTACGTTACATTCACATTATTTTGTATAAATAACTCACACTCGCAGTCGTACCCACTTCTTTTGAAACAAATACATTTTACATTAAAGATACCAAATTTTGTAACCATTATCGTTGTAGATACCTTGAGCTGCTCAATCAAACTAAAACACCCTTGATCATATTTATTGTAATAATTACGCCTAAAAATTCACATTTTAATGCGAATAAGCATTGACTACATTGTCAAAAGCTGGCCGAACTTTCAATTCCATCAAACTTCTGTGGCCCGTGTTACATCTTGCAGCAAAGCAAACCAGGCTCTGGTCATTTGAGCGTGATGGGAAACGAGCCCGTACAAAATCTCGGCTCAAACACAAAGTAGTCATTTTTTTATATTATCTAATAAATGCCCAACATCTTGTTGATTTACCCTGGCAGTAGTAGAAGTTTGTATGGAACATTCATCAGTTCAAAGTAGAAACTTCTTCGTGCGTAATTTAACGCCAGTGAAGCCGCGTGAAAAGCCTAGTGTGTTCAACAATTTCACACAACCATTTTTGTAAAGAACACCACATAGAGCACACAAGATTTACTTTAAAAAAAGTAAGTTGTCAAGGGGCAGTGGTCGCTTAATAACTTATAATTTTGGTAATTTTCCTAAAACATACGATTTCATTTATCTATATTCTGTAAATAAAGTAATTTCGAAATAAAAAAAATATTCTAAATGATAAATCAAAAATTATCATATCAACCGTAAACAATTTATCAATCTATTTTCGATATACTTATTCAAGTGAAGCAAAATAATTAAGACTTAATTTAGTATTCTTACTAATTAGTTTAAAAACAACTTAAATTAGAAGTTTATCAAGCTACTCTATTTAATCCGTTCGACTTGGTAAAGTTTTAATTACTTAACATTGATTTTAAATTAAAGTGAAGTTGATTTAGGTACATGAACTAATTTATATTTGATCTATAGACGTGATATTAATGCTAAGAATGAGTTAAATTTAGATTGAAGATACACACGATAGACATTTACCGCGGATTTCAAGTTGGTTTTTTAATTAAAAGTGACTTAATTATCAATATTTTTTGTAATTTATCTTAGGGGAAAAAAATAGTTATTCGGGAGATAACTTCCACTGCCAATAAAGCACACCAGCTCACCAAATCAAAGTGACAGCTAAGCCTTTTTTCTTTCTGTTACACTTTTCAAGCGTATCAGTCACAAGGTAGATCTACATGGAGTCAAATCTCAAAGCACGCAATATTACCTAACAGGATCGAGTAATATTCATCTGAAAATAAAAATATAGAAAAAAAGAAATAATTTATTATTTTTAGACATTGCAACACAACCAGAACAAAATGTATTAAAACAAAATAGAGAAATATTTAAAAATATTAACAAGATCACACCTCGGTGCTATGTCCAAAGTGATTGGACCCACTCGGCATGTGCCCTGGCCCGGTAATCGGACTATATTTATCGGTATGATATTCATAGCACAATCCAAATGTAATGTTCTTTAAAATGTGAAAAGAGCAATTCTAGCGCACCGGCACTACCATATTGGCATTGCAAATTCCATACGAGCCATTGTTCGTTTGCTATCAGCTGCACAAGGTTTGCTTTCGCTTCGCGTGTGAAATCATAAGACAGTTTCATATTCCTGACGCTATTTCTTTTGCAGTAATTGTTTATGCCAAGTAAGCGAGGCAGTCAGAATACACACTTGGTGGTAAATGACACGCCTGACTATGACAGATGCACTGTAATAGGAAATTAATAACATAGGGTAGTCATTATTATACGTCAACACTCCCCTGCGCCCGTCACCCAAGACGACAGATTATTCGGTCATACCTCGTAATTTTACTAGCTACAGTACCCTCATTCGTCATTGCACACTTCTATTTCGACTTCATTACAGGATATCTGGGCCTGCGGTAGCTAAACGACTCGGTACCGAGTCTACCACCAACTAAACACGCGCATTGGCATAACTTGTTAAACTAGGACTGTTCGTGTATTTAAGTTATTTCAGTATTTTTTTTTTATTTTGTTTTTGATTGCAATGAATAATTTGTGAAGGGATATGAATTAGAGTATTTTTTATTTACATTAAACACGTATATTGAGAACCAATGGCCATTGCAGTAGACGAGTTCTGGATTAAAGACAATCGAAGCAAAAGAGCTATAATAGGCACTATTAGACAAACAAATTTATATTTAAACACAGAAGGTTCAGAAGATCTGGTACTAAATGATGCAGACCGATTTTTTCAGTGCAGTGTGATAAAATTGAAGCTTTTTCTTACAGTGGAGGCTTATAGATTATAGATGAATATTTCATCAATACTAGCATTTATATGCAAAAGTTGGCTCAAACTTACAGAATTCATGACTCTCAGTAATCCAGGTCATGTCATAGCGATTGTTTGAATATGATAATATTATTGTAATTTGAGTGTGTTTTTGCATTTCACATAATGATGCATATGTACTGTACTAAGGGCATAAGTAGAATACCATAATCTCTTTTATAATCAACCTTTTTAAGTAGCAGTCAAAACCACATTGGATTGCATTAATATGCAAAGCTAATGCTCCAAAATGTGTATACCCATATTTATTGGTTGCCTACCATGAACTCTGTAAACATTTCGTATTGACACACTTCCTATTGTTACCACTATTATATTAGAGTCACTTAATGTATTCCAAATAGTTCAAATTATGGACATTTGTGTGCGCCCGCTTCGACCGTGCTGTAAATGTATGGAAATTTATTTCTGAGCCCTGTAAAGTTTTATTGCCGCCGAGTTATGGTTGGCTTTATTCGCGGAACAGATTTATTAGTACCTCGACCCGAAATCGTAATCTGGAAACGTTAATTCAAATGTGACTGCGTGTCACTTTATGACTTCTATGGAATAGGTACAATGGGGGACCTCATTCTGGCACTTTGACACTTGAGCCCTTGTCACAAAGATTATATTCCAATTCCACAAATGGCCACTCACCCTTGCGTATGTTTATTTGGATGGAGACAATGAAATTCAAGATAAAGCGGAACAAGGCGCAACTCAAATTTTGCTTTGATACATCATCAAACACGTTATTAAACCATGGGCGCTTATAAATGTCGACATGGAATTCCTCTTAATGAAATTCTATCGCTTGGAGATGTAAAATATTTGTACATACAAGCAACTAATGGGTTTCAAATTAAAATATCTGCTAGAATTATGTTAAATCATTCCCAGGATGACGCTGTTTCCTGTTTTGTTCGAAATTGATTGAAAATCAATTGCCAACACAACACGACTTTAGACTTCTGATCAAAACTATGTATATAACTTTAACAATGAATTAAGCATTTTTTTTTAACTTAAAGTCCGTAACCACGCGTCCTTTCAAGCGCGTGTGATTGTTTTCAGCAACTCGACAACCCATATTATTATGGTTGAGACGTCGACTACAACACCAAGGGTTCCTGGTTCGATCACCGGGCAGTACAAACATTTGTGTGCATGAACATGTCTGTTTGTATTGGTCTGGGTGTTTTCTATGTATGATATATGTTTACAAAAATTATATAAGTATGTTTATGCGTTGTTTAGTACCCATATTTAAGGTGTATGTCAGTATATATTTATTACTTATTTTTCATTTATTTAATGTATTGATTGCTACAATATTTGAGGTTAATGATTGTTTTTTTTTTTGTGTAAAATATAATTTAAAATTTGTTTATTAAGAAAGAAAAATATTTATTCAAATAAATTGTTATTATTATCATATTTTTTGTGACTCTACCACCGGTTCGAAATAAGGAGGATCTTCGAAAAGTGCGGCAAGAACTCAAGTTACTCTTTGAAACTTTTTATATCAGTGGTTACAAAGTTTTGTCATTTACCTACAAATAACTTTACAAATTTATTACAAAGACTTTGTAACTGGAACACTATGTGCAAGACCACATCTTATCCGATAAAATATCGTCTATTATATAGTAACCCTTCTTCATGAGGGTTTTTTATTTAAACTCGTGAAAAGGTAATTGGGCAAGTTTTTGTGGTATTTTATTAAAGAATGTTATGCCTCTTCCAACAAATGATTTCCCTACTTAGTCTCAGATTTGACAGCAAGTTTGTTTATGTTCCCAGTATTAAAGTTATGTAAGTCACAATTTTTTTCAAACAAATGAAGATTTTTATGGACATAAACTAGATTATGGTAATTAGGTTTCCATACATTGTAATAGTAACATCTATATAACTTCCAAGGTACTCTTAACATTTTTTTGGAATTGTATGTGCTTGTTTATTCTATGTATATCAAAACTTTGAGATCTTTTAATTGTTTGTGTATATATTATAATCATCGTGACAGGTACGAGACAAGTAAAAAAACTCAAACACACTTTTGTTGTCAGACTGCATGATTTTTAAGTCCATGATTACAATGAATATTTGAAATTAAAACTGTAGGCACATTTCACATTGTAAATAAGATCGTTCTTAAAATATAGGTTCTTAATATTTGACGACCCATTTGGTGATGTGGTTGAGAGGACGGCTGCAACACCAAGGGTTCTGGGTTCGATCCCCGGGCAGTACAAACATTTGTGTGCATGAACATGACTGTTTGTAATGGTCTGGGTGTTTTCTATATATGATATGTATGTATTTACGAAAAAAAATGTATTTAAGTATATGTATCCGTTGTTTAGTACCCATAATACAGGCTTCACGCTTAACTTGGGGCTAGATGGCGCTGTTTAAAGGTCAGTGGATATTTATTTATTATTTAATTTATACACAACTGAAAAATAATTATGGTCTCCATGGTCTAATAGTCTGATCATTATTTTAATAATATTTAAAGCCTAGTTAAGCCAGTGTGATGGTGATCACAACACTCGGAACAAAAGTAGCTTCGTCCCGCAACTTGTAAAGGCGGATGCCAATGCAATCAGCCGCATTGCGGAAGTGACCCGATCGAAGGTGACTTTCCAACCAGAATGCCTCGCACATGAAGTAAATACAGGAAGGTGTTATATCCCGAAACTAAAGAGCTTTACGGTGCCATTCACCGCCATTGTGAACTGGATGAAGGTTCTAGAATTTTATGTTAATAATGCTCTTGAGAATCTTGGGTAATATCGAATGAGAGTCCACTGAACAAGTATATTCTATCCTATTTTTGCATATAACATGTTTTGTATCTACTTTCTATATATTGGCGTGTTAAATTAATAATTAACACTTTTATTTCAACGTTGATATACATACATAATTCTTTGGTCATAACATAAGGATGATGATGAATTGCGTTGTCTGAGCGTTGACATAACATTGTTACGTGATATTTTTATGTTATAAAGTAAACGGAACGGTCAGTTCGCTCACTTGGAGATACGCCTGACTATACCCGTCATTATCTTCCACACTGCCCATAAACTTAACAAACAATAAATATCGACAAACTAAAGCATCGGTGGCTCATTGGTGTGGACTGTTGCCTTCCGATCTGGAGGGTGCAGGTTCAAATGTAAATAATGTACGTATATCCGACACTTACGATAAAGGAAAATATCGTGAGAAAACCCGCGGTCTCTACGAGGAAATTCAAAGATTGGGCGTGAAGTCGGCTAATCCGCGTTGGGCCCTCATGGACGACTACGGCCTAAACAGCCTATACGGGTAGGTTTGTGCCCCTCGGTGGAGACATATAATGAGCTGATGATGATGTTAAACAAACTGTAGCACGAAACCATCTACAACTATTACTAATTATAATACTGTTTTCTCATTAGACGATTATCTATAGTGAGCCTGCAAATAACTTGCCTCAGTAATATCTATACAAACAGCCCTAGAATCGGAATGGAAATCGTAGCGCAAAACCGAAATAGTCGTCAAATCAAACGCTTAGATGAAAGCAAGTCATAATGAGAACCTCCAAATCATTACGTTGTACGGAGCTTGATTTCTTAAGGCGCCCTTCTATAACACTAATAGCTTTCCCTTTGACACGAAAATTACTGTTCGAATAGAAATAAAAATTGTAACTACGTTATATTTCACAGAGCTTTTGAATAGAAAAGGGTAAACGTCCCAAAACTCGGCAGCCGTGAATCGTTCTCGCGTGCCCCCGTTTTAATTTCACGAAAAGAAACAAACATTTGGGGGCTATTACTTCGCTGACGGTGGATGCGTGTCGGTGATTGTATGCCCGTTATAGCCGCGAATATTGTTTAAAAGAGTCGTTATTAAGATTTATCATTCACATTAATGGTGAAATTTGATAACGTTATACGTGATCGGTCGTTATTTATTTTAATAGACATTGTGTGGTAAAAAATCATCTATTATGCTGTAGCGTGATGACGTAGCCCCACAGAGGAGTGACATAGGCTGGTTGACATATCCACTTTTTTTACTAACACATTGTTACTTTTTTATTAGCATACTTATCGTTTGTTTATCAATCCATATTAGGGCTTGTATTCTAAAACGAGACTCAAGCGTTGTTCTTTACTTGAATAGAGTTAGAAAAGAATAGCGCTCTATACGATAAATAGCGCCATCCCTTTCTAACTCAATTTAAGTAAAGATCGAGGTTGAGTCGCGTTTTAGAATACGGGCCTTAGTCTAATAATTCTTGGGAACGGATAAATGCAAGCTCCTGCATGATTAAATCCAATATTTTGTTTTTTTCGTATTTTAGACGTGACATTTAAAAATTCACGATTCAGAAGGGAAATGTCGTCTACGTACTGTTAACACATCTTCATCGTTCTTGAATGATTTATGCAAACAAAATAAATAGTCAACCAAAATATCTAATAGTAAAGCAATACTGCAACAATCTTTATAATAATGAAGCTTCAAAAAAGTACACTTAACGATTCATACCGTCCTCAAATTTATATGGTAAAGTCAATTGCCGTCACCATTAATCATTTCAGCGTAATTAACTTTGATTCCAAGTGCAAATTGTACCAATATAACAGCTCTAGAGGTAGTAAAAAGCCCATATAACTGAGAGCATGTTCGTTACTACACCCGATACGAACGACGTCGTTACCTGGCCAAAATTACCCCAGGTACTCTAAGATAAAGTCAATACGGTTATAGTATACTTCAGTCAAGCTATATATTTCTGTTCATAAACAAATCAAATTTTGAGTCTGATTTTGCATGATCTCTTATTACATTATAATGCTGCATCTTAATGCATTTATACTTAAAGTTAAAAGATATTTCCATTCAACATTCGGTACGTAAAATTTACTGTTAATTTGAAGGGCACTGAACGGCACCGAATCATACATCTTTTTAGATAAACAGATGATTCACCTGCCTTAATCAAACTGGCCAAAATTTCACTGACTTTCACTCTGATCCCCCCTCCTTCCCCCGCAAAATTCGAGCCATGGATTAAGCAGCAATCTGAATTGAACACTTAGACCACTAGAAAACAGACGCCCCTATGGAAATCCAATAGTTAAAATTATCATATTTATTATTAGCATTCAAATTGTTGCACACAAATACAAACAAAATTCTTTACAGTGATGGAATTTATATTTGTCTGTCTGATCAATAGAAAGTTGATGTTAAAATTACCTTCTCCAAAGAAAATAAGCACTTTACTTAACGGAAATTAAGGTTTTATATAATATAAGTGTTCAAAAGAACACGATTCCAATATTGTCCCGAAAACGGTAACAGGTTGCGAGAAGTATTTAACTTAGAACGGCTTTATCCGGCCTTTGTCTTTTGGCGTATTGTTTCAATTCACCGCTGACCCATTTTTCTTTCATATTTCAACTTTTAATTAACGTATACGACTCCCGGGTTTGAATAGAAAGGGACTTATCTTCTGTTAAAATGTCTTGATGATTAAAACTTTTGTATTATCCACCGCCTACGCAACATAACCCTAATTTATCGTTAAATGATCTATTAAAAAGAAACGGATAATCTTTACTAACACTTATTACGAAATGTTTTGATTTTGTTGCGTTCTTATTTTCCCTACATTTATTTTTATGAAGTAAAGTAACAATAATAAATCAATGGTTTCTTCGTAAATAGTAATTTTTCTTTTTCCAGAATTTTTATTGCCTATTTCACCCTTCAACCCAAAATACGGCGTATTGGGGAAAATATGTATAACAGAAAAAGCGTATCACTGCTCGCTCTTACAACTAGCATTTTATAAGTACTGCTGTAACCAACTCTCCTGCTGAGCTAGGAAATTATGGGGTACCCTTCATTGTTATGGAGAAGGTACTTAATCACAAAAATGATTGACATATTAGATTTATTCTACAAGCTTTCTTTAATCAATTTAATTCTGAGTAAATCTGAGATTTATAGGTATTAGGTTTTGTAGTTTATGATTATTGATCTGGTAAGTTTTATTCTAGCACACATTTCGCCATTATAGGAGGGAGATTCCTCAACCTCGTGAAACATAGTGAAGAAATATTAGATGCTTCGTGACCATATGGTTAATACGTCTGAAATAAGTTACGGTGACATTAACTAGCCTGCCGTAATTAAAAGTGAAAATATTAAAACTAAAAGAAACCTGTGTTTAAATCACAGACATCAGAATATACATTAGACTGGACACGCCGCCAAGTTTATTGGCAGTCCCAGTGTCGCAATTTCTTTTCGGTTCTTACCTGTGAAAATTTATTATATTTCTTGTAATTTACTGATTTATTGCGATGATGGCATGTTACAATTGCACAGGATGGCATTTTGGAAAAAAACGGTAATTTCTTCTAATATTCGTGCGTCTTGACTCGTCTCACAGAGCGTAAACTGGTAGCCAATGTATGCTCGTTGAGCTTACATTTGTCGCACTTTAAACGCGGCTTGCACCATCTCCTGTATTGGGAAATCTGTGGTTTAAACTATGAACTAATTAAAATGCACTTGTAAATAACACAATAAGTAGTAAAGACAACCAGGTGTATACACTAAAACCAATGGTCGTTACAAACCTGAATAACAATTGGAATATACCAATTTCGAAGCACAAGTTAAATTGGATGCATTCAGAAATTTTGGTTTGATTTATTTATTTGCCGAAGCGGTCAAGTGCACAGCGTCGCGTCTAGGTGCAAAACCCAACAAAGACCATAAATTCTAAATTTCGAATATTTTCCTCTTGTTATATTTTCACTGTGTTAATCATTCTAGGGACTTAGACTGCGTATATATTTTATAAGGAAATCGAAATACGCTTAGCTACATTCCTTTCATCATCAATACAGCTGTTTATACATTTCTACCGTGTTATTGATGCGATAAGTATAGTTAAGTTAAATAACTAGACCATAACACTACACAATGGCATTCCATACCTTCTTATCAAATCAGATTCGCCGGCTCAGTTTCAATCCCGTTAATCTTATCGGTTCCCAGCCCAGCCGACTACAATCCAATACGTTTCCAATACTACGATCCCACTAATAGAGTCATAACCCATAGAGCCATCCTCTTTGATCCCGCGGAGGATTCAGATCGCATTCCTATTATGTATAATCCTTTCCATTAGAGCCCATCTATTCGTGTCAAATACCTCGTCTTGTTCCATTTCTCAGGGTGATCCTATCAGAGGCACTCAGGCTTCAGTGGATTTTGGGAGTGCGTCAACAATTGCCATTTGCAGACAACGTTGGATTTTGTTTTCCTTTTTAGTTCCACGTCATTTGGCTTAATATTAGCCTTATTGTTAATCAAGAAGATCTTTTATTTAAAAAGTATATGTAAGTACTTTTCATACCGAGGCCTTGCCCAAGGCCTCGCCAGTAAAATCTTTTAGATGTTAAAAGCCTCAATTTTAATTATTCCTTTTAGCTATAGTTATGATTTTTAATGGAATAACTATGTTTAGAACTGAATTATATTTTTTTTTGTTATTAGTGTACAGGTTTACTTATACTGAAACATGTTTTGTCCTTATCACAAGAAAATGTGAACAAATAAAAAATAACTAATGTTTCAAATACCAATAAAGATAGTAAATATAGAGAAAGTTCTCTAGTGGATTTCTGAACGTCAGTAATGAAATTCCCTTTCGTAATAAGTACTTGTACTTATTACTTCGTCGAAGGATAGGATAAAGGATAGCATAGAATAGCAATTTGGGATACTTGGAAATATGTTATAATAATGTTTGGCCTATAGGTTGATGACATTAAATAATAATAAATAAATACCCACTGACATTCGGACAGCGCCATCTAGCCCCATATTAAACGAAAAACTTGTAGTAAGATTATTTAACAACTGATAAATATACTTATATACATTTTTTTAAATACATACTTAATTTTAAAGTAGCCGACGTGTCGACCATTACACCACATCGGTCATCAATTACAGACTAACATTGGATACAAGCCTGTAGCTACGATTTCGTTGCGATCTATTTTTACAACCTTTTAACAAAAGTCTGAGAGCATTTTGCTGCCCTTTGCCCTTGTTAAAGTTGTAAAGGTCATCGCCGTCCAACAGCGAAAAGTATATTCGAAAAACCTTTTGTTGTATCTATAACAAATTCTGTTTAAAGATTGTATTAAAACAATAATTGAACACAAATATAAGATTTAAAGTTCTTGTGCTTTCTCATTTCGAGTCAAGGTAATTATTTTCTTGAAACATAATTACCAAATGCCACCATACCATACCATTGACATCTTCATTGCGAGTGAAAGTAAGGTCTCGGTAGCGTAGTTGTAGTTCGGTTGATAATCTCACAAGTTAAGCAATAATCGCAATACCAAAAAATCCCGGTTAAAATGGATTATTATAACATTGGAGGACGACAAAAGTTCACACCTACCAATCCTGGCAAAATGGTAAGTTATATCATCATTCAATAATGATGATGCTTATACGAATGAATAGGCTCTGTTCACCCACCAACATACATCATCTACTGTAACGGGTTAACGTACAATGACTTTGGTTGTTATGGTAACCTAATTCAGATGTTATGTTTAATAAAATATCATAGTAGTATCTCGCTTGTAGCGATAAGGCCGCCTTTGCCCACTGTATTGGTTTTTATGTTTGTATTTAATTTATTGTGAGCAATAAAGAGTCTATCTATCTCCAATAGCTATGCTATGTTGGGCTGTGGCCTGCAGTGAATCATTACAGGCTGATGATGATTTTAAAATGATATTAAGTACGAACGACAGTCACTATACACACACACACACGTAACCAAGTTAAAGTGGTAAAGGACAGGGCACATAGTCCGAAGATCCAATGATCATTGTAGCCGACAATCCTCGAAATAACCTGAGGAAGGTAGCCGCTCGATGCAGTTAGCTTCTGAGCAGTGGGAGTGAAAGCAATTCTTCACATGTCTCCAACTGTACAATGTGCACTCATATAAATTTGACGTCAATTCAAAACAAAAAAGCAATAACATAACTTTCCGAGTTAACTTAGTCGTGAAATGCTCTCGCAGACAGCTGATCCTTGACAGATAAACAAATGAGGAAAAAACTGTGTAAGTATGTGAAACCCTAAAAAAGAATGTTCGCAAGAAGAAAAACAAATTGTTACAAACATGGTGCATACCGCGGTGGATATTAAATTCTTTCTCTTTTGTTACTGTCGCTTCGTTTATTTTTGTTTACAATTTATTCAGCATTTCAGACGTAAGTCAACTTTTTGTCGAGTCAGCGCGATTTCAAATTGTGGGAATGTTTGCCTTTGAATTTGGAATTTGCGAAAACAGTCGGCAGCTTTTAATGTGGCCCAGGACTGGAATGCTGGGATATTCATAATTCTATAGGGTTTTATCAAGCTTTTGAGAATGCGTGAATATTTCGTTATTGAAACGTATCTGGTTTTGCTTGATACGAATACTGTTTGTGTTTATATTTTATTTCAAAATAACATACAAAATAATTTCCAAAAGAAAGTATATAAGTATGTTTATCCGTTGTTTATATTAACAGGCACATAGTCTCATAATAAGTATTCTGGCTGAAGCATTAAATAGAAGACAACAAATTTATAAACAGTATTCAAATCAAATAATAAAAATTAACAAAGCACATCAGAGATTACACAACGTAACTATGCAAAATACTTTTATTTCCATTCCATCAAAGCACTTAATAAAAGAAACAACGTGGGTAAGCTTTACAAACACAGTACTCCGTTAGTAGTCAATACAATCTACAAACAAAAGCTCTGTCCTTTACAAATAGAATGGAGTGGACTTTTTCAGCCCTTTGGAGAGAATCGCTTAAGTCGTACCATTTCAATTTGGGAAACAAATTGTAGTGGGTCCACGTGACTAACATAGCATGTCTTTTTGATTGAATTCGTTCCAGGGAACGTGTGTCTTGATCACGCATCTCCTTTAATTTTCAATGTTATTCATTTTAATATTGAGCCAAAAATAAAGTGAAGCGAAAGTAAGTGCTTTATTGTTTTTTCTGCTTTAAACCCCTAATTTTTAAAACTCTTTAATGACCGCCTGAACCACGTCAAAAAGTCAAATTATAAATTAATACACATCAATCTCAGAATCTTGTTATATATTTCAAAAAAATATATATATAATATAAGGAGGTACAATTTGAAAGCTCTTTTATTCTGAATAATGGTTAAGTTAACCAAATGTTGCGCTGTGGCCGTTTTGTATACCTGCGACACACATAACTTCAAAGATAAGATGATGAACTGTTTTTTATGTTCTGTTGTAATATTTTTGTCCTTTTGATTTGTTCTGTATGAAGTTTCAACTATGTATTTCCTTTGTCTTCGATGTTGTGTATCTGATACAAATACATTATTTATCTAAGTGGCCCAATATTTACACATATGTCCTCTATGTACAACTACATTCTAAAAAATAATAGTTAAGTGTGGAGAAGGCTGAAAGATGCCTTCTCTACACGTACGATTGGACCGACTAAACCTCAGTGATACCATGTCTTTATAGTAAGCAGGCCTGAAATTATGCTCTGCATTGTGTTTCGCCGAGCAAGTTACTGGAGGTCGAAAACACCTTCCTCTTACCTAGTTATATTATATCTTATCCCGGCCCCTCGAAGGTCGACTGTGTAAAAACGCAGTCGTTGCTCCTTTGGAGTCACGAATGCCTATCGTTTGCGGAGTACTCGCCATCAGGGTGACTCATGGGATGTTCATTTGCTTACCAATTACCTTTAAAAAAGATTTTCCACATAGCGGGTTCATAATACTATTTAACAAATAAGTCATGTGTCTGATATCCGATTAAGACAATACTCTCTAATACCTATCTCATCCTCCAGTTTGGAGCACAGTAATACTGAAAGCGTAACTTGTTATGGCGCGAAGAATATAATTTTAAAGAATCCATGCTTTCGCGTTCAGATTTTCCCTATAGCTATGCGGCGATAAGGTCTGCTGTAGGACGATATAGGTCGATGACGACTACAAGATACTTGTTATTACTCGAGTTTCTTGCCGGTTCTTCTCGAAGATCTTACTTATTCCGTAGAGTCATTAAAATATAATAATAATAATAATTGACGAATCAAAAGTATCTGTAACAGATTTATTTGAATAAAGTTTTTTTACTTCCGCTCTTTCTTTCTATACTCTCCGCAACACCCTAAGCCGAGGTTCGAGTTCCACATGGGAACGCCCTTTGGTTCTTTGTTAGAATTTTTAAGGCTGATCGCCAGCTACGCTCGCCAATTGCCCTGTAAAAGCCATCTACGGCCAACGCAAGTAGACAGTTTTACAAATATAAACATTCATATTTACATAATAATACCGCAAATGGATTTCAACTATCCAAATATAGAAAATGTTTTATACAAACTGAGTAACATTCATAGATTACATAGGACAGCATTATTTCATTGATCATTCCACATATGATTTCCCCGGGGCTAGCCAGCGATATACAATATGAACGATGAGTATAAAATGACCAGCTGTCGTAGAACTTTAGTTGGGTAAGTTTTTCGACTTGCGACTATAAATTTCGGGTATGGTAGAGGCCAAGATACATTTGTCAAGCGCCACTCACGATGACTGAAAAAAACTTTTCGTCGTGTTTGGCCTTATCGATCATATTGCTTGTTCGTACTCCTTGAGGACGCAAATAAATGGTTGCCACGGGAAAATACATGACGCGAATTTTTAAGCGACTTACGTGTTTTTTTGTGAGGGCTCCCAAATAACAAACAATGTACACAATACACAGACACGGCATGCATGAAAGAAACGGTGAAATAAGTAAAGAATAAATTTGGCTTACAAAACTTTTTTCTTTTGAAACGCCATAACTCGAGGTATTAATATAAAAGAATTTAAGGAATCTAATAATATTTACATTTGTAGTTAAATAAACAAGAAGATTTTTCTTATTTTACGAACGTAAATATATTGTTTACGTAAAATACGACACCATGGCATTTTAATGCATAATACGAGTAACGAGTGCTTAACTTCAGCGTCGGTGGCTTTCCTTCCGATTTCGAGGGTGCAGCTTTAAATTCCACCCCGTACCAATGTATTTACAAAATTTTAAAGAATTATATGTAAGTTTATCCGACGCTCTTACGATAAAGGAAAACATCGAGAAAACATGCGCGCACGCCTGTGAATAGATTCCAAGGTTGTGCGTGATATCAGCTTATACGCACTAGACCCGCGTGGACGACTACCTACGGCCTATATCTGGGAGCACTGTAATGCCCCCGCCAAGTCGAGCGCGAAGCAAACACTGCCGTACCATCCTTTACAGGATCCATTTCGCTGCATTTTCAGGCTCCAATTTGAGAACCTTTGGACAATACCAGAGCGCTGAAATTTTCGTCATCTAGTAAGATATAATAACTTCCATCAAATCCAAAATTTCAAGTCTGTAGATCATTTAGTTCCGACGTTAAGCGAATGCAAAGTTTTGCATTTTCGACAGATAGACACTCACTCACTCACTCACTCATGATCATCAAAATAGAACTAGTACTTTCCATTAACTCCGAGAGGTGAAATTTGGTACAGAGTTAGGGATTAATAGACACATATAGGAAAAACTATAAAAACTTGGATAATCGAAGATCTGGAGTACCTGGTGACCCTGCTTAGATAACAAAAGAGCCCAGCCAAACTATAAGAGATCGACATACCGCCTTTAAACAATATATATTCAACATGGTGGGCCGCTTCATCCAATGTCAAAAATCGGGGGGCACGGTAGTACCCCCGCCAAGTCAAGCGTGCTAGACCAATACAAACAGACATGTTCATGCACACAAATATTTGTAGGTACTGCCCGGGGATCGAATCCGGAACCCTTGGTGTAGAAGCTGACGTATCAACCATTACACCCAATGGGTCGTCCAATATTCCTTTCAAGTTTCTACAAAAAGAAGTTAAATCCCACCAAAAACATTCTGTAAAAAATCTAGCCAAGTCTCGATGGAGCTGCTTGATTATCTCTAAAAAGTTATGAAATGAACACAAGACGTGCCAAGTCTAAGGTTCCTTACTGCGATTACTTTATTATTATGGTTAATGTTGTGTGACTTGACCGTTGAACATGCTTTATACGTTAGTGACTTTATCAAGCCTACAATCGACGGGTTATTGAATCACCGTTTTCCAAGTGGCAAATTTGTATCGTTCATAGGTAGCGGTTCTGGCGACAGAATAGTGCAATAGTGTCATTGAGCACCTGGTTGTGTATCCTTGTATACTCTTCAACGACCAAGTCACACAACATCAACCATAATAATAAAGCAATCGCAGTAAAGAACCTTAGACTTGGTACGTCTTTGTCTTGATTTCATTACTTTTTAGAGATAATCAAGCAGCTCCATCGAGACTTGGCTAGATTTTTTACAGAATGTTTTTGGTGGGATACCTTTTACGGGTAGTCTCTTGCCCCTCGGTGGGAACATAATAATGAGCTGATGATGTTAAACTTTAATAAGTTAATATTCCAACATTTATCAAGCCTATGCATATTGAATCAAAGATCTTCTTTCAAAATGTCAAAGTATTTTTAAGTTACAGGCGTGGGTGTTTTAAGTGAAAAAAAGGAACTAAGCTTTAAACGTGATCAAGAACTAAAACGGAATAATAGAAGAGTTTGTTTTTTTATAAATTAAATATCCACCCATCAATTGTAGCTCAAATATATTTAACAAGCATGACAAAATAAGTACATAGTGATGTGACCAAATGGCACGCTGATCTAATGACTTCCTCAATGATTTTCACCATACCAGGTTTCCAAAACAATCATCACGATTAAAGTAGTTGGATTCAGAATTTACACAGGGACCCTTATCTTAATATCGTCATACTATTTAATTTTAAACACAGTTATAAAGTCTCTTTCTTCCTAATAACGGCATAAAATCATCCAAATAAATGTAGATTACACGAAATTTCATTATAAACTCAAGGAGTTTTATGCGAAACTCATGGCAGGCTTTAATATCACGAAGTTCCAATTAAAATTTAATTAACGTTGCTTCGTTACGCTTTTATTAATGTCAATTTTAAGTAGCCTCACATTCACACTACGGGTCATATACTAGTAAACAGTCCACTAACTAACGCTTAATTTCATTTAACGATATTTATGCAAAATTAAATCGTTTGAAACCGCACTGGACTTTCCATGTGAAGCCAAAAAGCTTGGTCGTATCTTTTACTCAGAAACTAAAATGCTTTCAGTATGCATTCAACAATGGACTCTATTTTCATCCAGGCATGGTCACAAAACATTTTTTATTCTTGTTTCGCCCAATGAATTACCGTCCGTTGTCCTGTGGTTTGGTACTTAAGTATGTACTCGTTATATGAATTGCCCTCAATAATGTCTGCGGCTAGGGTTTTTTCGCTGAAATATTAATAAATGTTTCCCACTGCTTTCACCAAGTGTAATGCGCCTTAAATTTATTATTTCCAGTGGATTTTATTAGAGCTAGCGGTGTATTTAACGCTTAGTCAATATTAAAAAATAATTAACAGTGTCGGAACGGTCCTTTACATAAAGTTGGGAACCATATAAAATGTTCTTTAATACTACCTAATTCCTACTTATTCCGAACCGGTGGTAGAGTCACAAAAAATATGATAATAATAACAATTGACGATTCAAAAGTATCTGTAACAGATTTATTTGAATAAAGATTTTTTTCTTTCTTTCTTTCTTTCTATAAAAAAAACTATGAAATATTTGTTATTTATGTTTCATGAAAAATCAGAATGAATGCTTTTGCAATATAAATAACAAGCATCTTCTGAACTTTTACATTGAGTGAAGCCATTGTCCACCAGTAGTATACATAGATAATATAATAACGATAATATGATTCCATAAACTGCAATTTTAGCACGTCACAATGCTATGAGCATTGTAGTTAGAAGTCAGTAACTTCCAAAAGAATGCATCATTTTATATCAATAACACGTCATATACGAGGGTCAAGTAAAAAAAAGGTTCCCAACGCTGTACACTCGCCGCGCGACATGCTATGAGAAATCTGGCAACACCGCCGTGTTCCTTGGTTCCCGCGCTTTATTCTCTCACCCGAACGAAGTCAGTACGACGCTCAGTGCCGGCCTGACAGCCATCCGAGATGGAGCCCCCAATCGCTGTCACCGCCAGGTGTGAGATTCGATCAGTTATCCGTTTTTTACACGCAAAACAGGTAAAACCTATTGAAATTCATAGGCAGTTGTAAGAAGTGTATGGCGAAGCTTGCTTCAGCGTTCAACACGTCCGCAAATGGTGTAGGGAGTTCTCCGAAGGACGCACAGACGTCCACGACGAGGAAAGGAGCGGGAGGCCATCGGTATCCGACGAAGTCGTGGCGAAGATCGAGCGCATTCTCCTCGAGGATCGGCGAGTAACGCTTCGGGAGCTGGCTGCCCAAGTTCCTGAAGTCTGTGAAAAAACAATTGACAACGTTTTGACGGAAAAACTGGGTTATCGCAAGGCGTGTGCGCGATGGCATGTTTCCCGGAAGACCCTTGCCTTAATCGAGAAATTCGGCTGGGATGTGGTTGAACAAGCCCCCTGCAGCCCTGATGTTGCTCCCAGCGACTTTCACTTGTTTCCAAAATTGAAACAACACTTGGGTGGACAACGCTTCAGATCGGACGAAGAGGTACAGGAAGCGGTCACAAACTTCCTCAACGGCCTGGCTGCGGAGTTCTTCGAAGAGGGTTTTCAAAAGTGGTTAACTCGTCAGCAAAAATGTATAGAAAAATCTGGCAACTATGTAGAAAAATAGTTTAAAATACAAGCTTTCAGATGGTGTACTCCTCGATTATAATAAAAAATGCGTTACACCAGAAAAATGTGGGAACCTTATTTTTTACTTGACCCTCGTAGTTACAAATTAAATTTATACTTGGAATTTTTATCGCTGCTATTTTGACATTGCGAACGAGGCTAAAAATTATATAACATATTTTAGAACCCAGATCGAAACTTCATAAAAATAAATTGAGCTTCCAACGTTCGTAATGTTTCAGAGTAAAATTAGAACCCAAGTCATAAAGGTTAGTTTATTGCTGAGATTGAAGGTTATACCGTAAAGTCTTGAGTCATTTAACTTTTCGTACCAGTACTCGGTACGTTTAATGGTTTGCCTAGACGCTGCATTGGGAATGAGTAAAAATTTTTTTTGAAACAGGATTCGTATAATGAAATCAACTAGTTACCCAAGCTCGGCACTAAGTACCACACACTTATACATTCGATAATGTGGATTTAGATGAACGTGATGCGTAACATAAATAGAATTCTTTTAAAAAATAACTTATTAGTCGAAGCACAAAGTAGTTATCATACCTTTTTTCTGTTGATTCCTGATGAATCTTGGCTTTGTGATAGGATTCTTATCATCTCAGTCGTAGCAGGGTCGATACCACAAGTACCTTTCAACGCTGCTTATACCTGAGGATAGATGTATAATTTTATTATTACTAACTTTTTCCCGTGGCTTCGCTCGCATTAAATTCGCGTTAAGTTCCTAATTATTATTAAACTGTTTCTTATTCTCCTTTATCTATTAATATATATAGATTCATTAAAAATAACTTCTTGACGATTCAAAAGTGTCATGTAATGATTTATTAGAATAAAGCATTTTTGAGTTTGAGTTTGAGTTATTTCAATATCAAAAATAGTCCGCATACCATTTTTTAGTTTCCCCTCAAAAATTATGGAATGCTTCATACAAACTTCCACAACCCATCTTAAGGAAGTGTGGGATAAAAAGTAGCCTGTGTCCATCTTCAAGTTACCATCTATCAATATACCAAACATCAAAATCCGTTCAACCATTTAGGCGTCAAAGTTTACATGCTAATTTTTAGCTTAAAAACGGCAGCGTTATCCATACAAACTTGAAGCCCCCATTTTAGGAAAGTAGTGGGGGTTTAAAATAGGACAAAAGTAGCCTGTGTCCTTTTCCAGGCGTTAAGCCGTAACGTTCCAGGTTTAGGTGGGAAGCGTAACAAACAGACAAATAGAGTTACTTTCGCATTATATAATTATAATATACGTATCGATATGTTCATCCATCGTTCGGTTTCGCATTAAAAGGCAATATTGCAGTATTCATGCCTGAATATAAACCACTCCAGTAACACCTAGAGGCTCTATTTGAAGTGGGTTGTGTTACCAAAACTGATCGAATACTATCCACATATTCACTTGAAAACTCCACAGAAACGCCTTTCCACTGTAAGCAAACAAGAAAGTGCCAGTAAAACTCGCACGATTTACACTTCAAAATCCATCGAAAGATATATGTAGGAACGTTCATCCCGAACACGTTTCCAAAAGCTACAATAACTTACAAAGTAATGTCTCAAACGCTGTCAATGAGAGAAAAGTTTAGATTTAGAGAGGTCCTTAAGTTTAGATGCTCTCAGCAACTTGGTATTGAGACAGGGCTGCGCTCGTTCAACTTGTACCGCTAGAGTTCCGAAGAAAGGCCAAACCTACCCAACTCTACAATTGTTTCGGATTGAAACAAATCTTAACCATTCGATATTTCTTCATAGTATGTCATTACTGTTTTTGTAATTTCTTTCAGGCTATTAATATAAATATGAATATCCTCTGACATTCACATTACAACAACACACACAACTAAGCATTTAGCCTGTAATCATCATCATCATCAGCTCATTAAACGTCCCCACCGAGGGCCACGAGCCTACCCGTTTTGGGTGATTAGGCCTCAGTCGTCCACGCGAGCCCAGTGCGGATTGGACGACTTCACACACAACCTTCGAATCTCTTCGCAGGCGTGCATGAAGGTTTCCTCACGATGTTTTCCTTCACCGTAAGAGCGTCGGATAACGTACATATCTTTTCGAAAATTCGAAAACGCAACGGTACGTGTCGGATTTCAACCTCAGCCCTCCCGTTAGGAAGGCGACAGTCCACACCATTGAGCCACCGACGCTCTTATATGTTTATGCTTTGTTTATGCTCACAAAATACAAATGTTTGAACTGCCCGGGGATTGAACCGGGAACTCTTGGTGAAAGCCGATGTCTCAACCATTACACAAAATAAGTAAATACGAGTATTTTTACTCGATAAGAAAATCTGGCGATTATAAATTCATCATGTCAAAGCTAATTAAGATGTTCTGATACAATAATCAATCAGAAAAAAGACTTTATTCGAATTAAATTTTAAAAAATACAATATCATAACATGCCGCAAAAAAGACTCAAGAAAACGTTCATAGTCTTTAATAGTCTATTTGGTTACTTAAGTGTCAGCCCTAACACCTCAAAAAGAAGCTCGGTAACTTTTGACACCTCCATCGAGGCCCTTTAACATTATTTAGAAGGCGGCCCGAACAAGCTATTTGACGGATATTCTATTACCGAGTTAGTCCAACTTTATTTTCCGCATCAGGTAAAGTAATCAATTCGGCTGTACGTGAATATTTCTTTTGATTATTTATTAAAATTGATCAAAGCGTATTGATTGATCGCCCTCTTCAAAGTATCTGATTTTAGAACTAGTTTAAAATTAAAGGTGTCTGAAGAAAGTTCAAATCAGAAACAGCAAAGGCATAAGACAGTTAACAATTTTTACTTATACAATTATATCAAATAAATAAATATTCACACAACACCATCTAGTCCTTAACTAGACATTAAGTCTGCAATATGGGTACTGAACATCAGATAAACATATTCATAGTTACATATGTTTTTTGTAAATACATACATACTATACATAAAAAATAACCAGACCAATACAAACATGCACACAAATGTTTATACTGCCCGAGGATTGAGCCCTTGGTGAGGGTTTCCCTTGGCGTAAGAGTCGACATATAAGAGTCATTCTCGTGACTAATAAATGTACCGTAATGTATGTTATGTATATTTAATTTATGTTTGGTTTCATTCGAATAATCCTGACCACAGTAATTGGGTGTTGTTACAGATTTTCCAGTTAATACACAAAATATTCCTTCAATAAGCGCCTTTCGAAATTTTCATTTTTCAATATTTGTTCCTCTCATCATCATCATCAATCAGCTCAGTAAACGTCCCCACCGAGGAGCACGAGCCTACTCGTTAAGAGTGTTTAGGCTTTAGTCGGCTACGCGGGTCTAGTGCGGATTGGCCGACTTCACGCACAACCTTTAACAGAAAGCAACATTACACACCATTGATCCACCTACGCTCACATTTCACACCGTCGTTTGTTCCTCTATTTTGACCAAATTATCAAAGTGCTACGATTAATGTTTCAATAAATTTAAATATACTTGATCTTTTCTGTTATTCAGAATTTGAAAAAAAAATCTTGTTATACTGAAGCTGTTATAAAATCAGTTTATGTTTTATACCACTCATGTATAAAACTGGAAGCAAGCTAAATATTTAGGAACGATAGTAAAATCTCATAAATTTTACTGAGCATCAGCAAAATTATGAGCAAACTAAATCCATAGACAACGTAGAAAAAAAATGTTTTTTCATAACTAAAATCTTATCTAAAAGCCATACTAAAACATATACTATACTATTCGACCTATCTCAGTCCACTGCTGGACATAGGTCTCCCCCATTTTGCGCCAGATATCCCGGTCCTCCGCTTTTCTCATCCAGCTTGTACCAGCGATCTTTCGCAAGTCGTCGGTCCATTGGGCCGGAGAGCGTCCTACGCTACACTTGCCGAGACGCGGTCTCCACTCCAGAACTCGTCTGCTCTGCCATCGGTTTTGCGACATATATTACGACCCAAATACATTTCAATCTTCTAATGGGTAGTTATTATAATTTTATGGGTACTGTGAATAATTTCAATATAAAATTTGATAAAAGCGAAGTGGATAGAATGGACTTATATAATGTAAACGGGGGATGTTAAAAGATTACAAACTTGCTTTAGTGCAAAAATATCAAGGGATAAAAATAAGTTTTATGTGCACTGCAGTCTTCTTAAGCGTAATTTTGAATAAATGCGAGTATGTCCGTATTGTTTCCTCTAGGATCCTGAATATTTAAATCACAATTTTTGGAGTTTTATTCCTAAAGTACCATAGACCATCAGTATATTTGACGACCCATTTGGTGTTGTTGACGTTGAGAGGTCGGCTGCAACACCAAGGGTTCCGGGTTCGATCCCCGGGCAGTACAAACATTTTTGTGCATGAACATGTCTGTTTGTAATGGTCTGGGTGTTTTCTATGTATAATATGTATGTATTTACAAAAAAAAAAGTATATAAGTATATTTATCCGTTGTTTAGTACCCATAAAACAGGCTTCACGCTTAACTTGGGACTAGATGGCGCTGTGTAAATGTCAGTGGATATTTATTTATTTATATTTGTTGATATATGAAAATGAAAAATGTTTATTCAGGTTAGGTCCTTACCGAACACTTATGAATGTCAGAGGACACTCCCGAGGATATAAAAGGATCACGTTGGTCCAATGCGTGTCAGCGTATGCCTATTGACTGCACAAAATAGGTCAATCTCTTGTGTCATTCGGTCATAATGTATCAAAAGACTGGCTTGGGTTTTTTAAAGGCAAATAAGAAATATGACAAGTTCTTCCTCCAAATCATGTGCACGTATGATTCGATTCACAAAATACAGGCAATAAATTCAGATTTTTGGAAATCGCATTAATGTGACACGCTATTTCCAACGAAAATGCTCCAGATACTACATTATTTTTATATAGGAAAATGAATACTCGTATAATAAATCAATCGGAACGAATTCACTGAAAATGATTACCAGTATAGTCTTATTCTTATATCAAAAAAATATAAATTGAATGTGACATTGATTCATGACCTCGACCCGTATTCCATTAAACATTATCTGACACAACTTAAACTTTTCGTCCAATTGTACCTGCTATGAACCGTATTTCGAACAATTTATTGCTTCATTAGCTGACTTACAGTTTGTTTTATAATGAATGGCACCGTAATTAGCTTTAGGTATTTCTTAACAGATCCACAATTTATTGTTGATCTAAGTTAACAGTGCGCGCGTTCGAAAAAGCTGTCAATGACGAACTGAAGTTTTTACCACTCATCCATTTGAATAATCTCGTGGATCAGGACTAAGAGCGCATTCAATTAATAAAGACTAAAAATACTAATTTTGTTATCAACAGTTGTATAACAGAACTGTAACGAGGCCAAGTCTGTACATTAAGGACAGCCTTTATAAAACTTTAAGACGAGAGGTAATAAGTAATTTAATCAATATAAATCTGCCTCTCTGTTTTCATGAAAGCGATAGACTCGACGTTTACTACGAGATAGAGAGAGAGAGAGATGTATTGGACCTCTGCTAAAATTGTAGGATTATTTTGAAGCACTAAGTTATATTTAAAAATAATAATGAGCGATATTATTGTCACGCATATGTTGTATTTATGTAGGGTCTTGCGACCATACGAAATATTTTTCCGTTCGATATTGCCAAGCTATGTTAAGTTTAAGTTATTACATTGTCACCTTTTAGTCCACAGCAAAACACATGCAAATTTTTTTTTCGAACTGACTACTGCTGTTGGCCGCAGATGGCCTTTACAGTTTCACCGGGCAATTGGCGAGTGCAGATGGCTCTCAGCCTTAATGTACCAACGGTGATGCTGATAACTTTACCGGTCTCCCACAAGGAAACATAAAACAATTGTCCAAGATTACAAATTAAATTTAATGAACAAACCAGCATCAGTCTATATTTCTGCAAAATGTATTTTCGCTATCGTTAAACAGCGTACTAGGGTGTTGAAAAGTAATTTGCTTAATGGACCCCTGTGGGGAGTTCATTGAACTTTAGGAATGGATAAATAGTTGCAAGTGCAGCGTCGCCGTTTCAAACATGTTATTATCGTTAGTGTTTAGCTGAGTCAGCTCTCTGAAGAGGCCGAAGGTAAGGGCAGGTTCACATGTATTATCTAATATCTGGATATGTATAGGCGAGGTACGCTGTTCTACTACAGTATTAGAATAAGATTAAGTACTCATTTTTAAGCAGAAATTACACGTGAATCTAAAGTGCTTGAGCCCGCATTTGCTAGAATTTGCTGTATACGCCAAGACTTTAAAATTCCCATATTTAACCAGGATAAACATTTGGTTGTCAAAAAATGTATCATGTTCTGTTGTCTGTATGAATTTATGACAAGATTTTACTTTTGTCCTTTCGGTACTCAAATCGTCCTCACAAAGTCGGATGACATACTGCAGAACAACAAATAAGGATAGACGACGCTTATAGGAGCAGAGTGGCGGTTATTAGTTGCAAATCTACACATCTAGTGGATGGTGTCACTAGTAGTTACCTGCAAATCCTATAATCCATATCACAAGCCTCACCAAGCCTTTATAGTCTGCTCGGAGTTGGCGTAGCGCCAGCTAAACATCTAGTGCCCACTCACCCACGGTGGAACTATGTGACCGTCGTCATGCAAACTGTAAGAGGCGACCACAACCTGCAAGCAACCTACCTTACAAGATACTCTTGGGTTGCATCTAAGTGGGGATAGAAATTTTCTGATAGAAAATGCAAGCAGACTTCTGATGAACTTTACACTTTACACCAACGCTTACCTCATTTATAATGTTGGTGTTAACATTTTGACATTTTAAATATTCATTAAATATAAGTTCCGCAGCTGTGAGTTTTACCACGTCTTTGATGAAATATTTCAATGATATCTTACCACACTAAAAAGAAACAACGAAATGAAGATGCGTAAAGAATTCCGGCGTGCACACCGTCGCAGATTTTCTAAGAAATATAATAATAGTTTAAATCTTGGCCTATCTAATTACCAGTGGGCAGCGTACCTATACTAATAAATAATATACCTATGATCCCACTTATTTTGCGTTTAATTGTGATAATTTACCGTACGTAGTAATAACATATACAAACAAATAATGTTTCACCATCATCATCATCAAAAACGTATTTTTTATTATTAGCTACCACTTATTTCACCAGCAAGCATAATTTTTACAATAAATTACGTTCACAGAAATGAATGGTTTTTATACACAATTTATATCGCTTCCTTTCAAATATTGAGGGGGAATTATGCTTCGTCAGTTCTTTTAGTCATGGGGAAACCCCATGCAAATGATCGAGGGGAATACGCAGTAATTTTATAATTTTTCATTCCGTTATAGGAAAACAAAGCTAACTTTTGTCATGGTTTGTTATTTTTGATAAAAAATGCGGATCCTTGTCGAAGGTAGGTATTCGTTATAATTTAAAAAATCACATAGGGACTTACTTGGAGTGATTGTTGGAAATCGACGTCGACGACGGTGTTGCAGTCGACGTCTCAACCGCTACACCAATTGGGTCATCGAAACGACTCTGTATTACGTGACAATACAGAGTCCATCCAAAGCAAACACCATAGTATTCATTTTTCTCAGTGCGGTTTGGACGACTTCACGCACAACCTTTGAATCTCTTCGCAGGTTTCCTCGCGATGTTTTCCTTCACCGTAAGAGCGTCGGATAACGTACATATAATTTCGAAAATTCGAAAACACATTGTTACGTGTTGGGATTTGAACCTCAGCCCTCTCGGTAGGAGGGCAACAGTCCACACCATTGAGGACAACGCCTTTATAATGGCGAAATTAAAATAAATTCAGACAAAGGATACCGCAAATACCACTCAGCCCATAACCACACATTTCATTATTCAGTCAACAAAGTTCAAGCAAATAATCTGGTTGACCCCTAAATTTTCTGCCTTCAACCTATTTTAAGCTTCACTAAGGAGCTTATCTTCCGTAACAGCCACTGTGTAGGCCAGCCATTGAATCGCCAATTTCTTACTTGATTGGGCAGCCTGATGGCTTTTAGAACAAAGGGTCCAATCAAAATGAGGGAGTACAGTATGTCAAAGACGTTGATTACTTTTATGTTGAACAAAATAGACTTAGAGTACAAGCAGATCAATTTACTAAAAATATATAGCTATAGTATCAAAAAATATATTTAATTATTAATATATTATACTTTGGGGTAGAGTGTTAATAACCTGAGCTACAGGATTCTCCTAATTCAGGTATTAAATATATATATATATATATATATATATATATATATATATAATATATATATATATATATATATATATATATATATATATATATATATGTATATATATATCGATTTAGTAATTAACAATGCTTAATAAATACTCATAAAGCTGAATTTGTTATTAATCTGTAATTTTTATTTGATTTTTAAAATTTTCAGAACGTGGGATATCAAGGAAACACTTGCACTTTTTTATTTGTTTCGAAACCTTTGATCTATTTGACATAATTATTTTGAGCAAAATTCGCATGTGGAAGCTGCTGATTTTCTATTATACTTATTTTTTTACCTTTCTAAGAATGCAGCGTTTGCCTTTTAAATTTTTAGGAAAAAAGTCATGAAATCGGATCATGATTTATCTTAAATTCAGAAATATGTACTTAATCGTCTCTCTTCAACCGATCGCAGTCCACTGTTGGACATAGGTTTCCCCCATTTTCTTTGTAATCTGTGGTTATTATTACCCAAAATTCTTAGACTAACCCTGGGTTATTCGCATAAAATTGGCACCGCATGATTCAATTTATCGATTCTAAAAAATATGTAAAATTGAATTTTGGAAATATATTACGATTTTATGATTATTCCTTGTTTTACATAAGAAAAAATTTATACATAAAAGGGAACGCAATGAAGATCTAAATACTGAATATACGGCCTTTCAAAAATTAAAAAACACAGGTTAAAGAGCCTTAGTACTAGTTACTGACAAAGAGAATTGTTAGCACCTCTTCAAACCAGCCCAGGGTCCTAAAGACTTCCTCCAATGCGTTTGTGAACAGTTACTGGAATACAATTTTCTTTACTTCTTACAACTCAGTCCATCTGAAAAAAGTCACTCAAAGCCTATATACGAATTGAACTAAAACTCATCAGACAGATTACAATGCTACTTTTTGGAGAAAGTGCCTGGTGAGAATCAAATACCATAAATAGGGATATAGTGTCAAATTCGTCTTCAAATAACTACGCACGTACTATTATTAGGATTTTTGAAATCACATTGTGACTACCTTTATTTATGGAAATGCTTAAATCGAAAACGTCATAAACGCGTTTTCGTTTATTTAAACGATATCTACACTCCGACACTTATTGGTTCATCGAACATAAAATGGTTTGGAGACTTGACCAGCCCACTTCCACTTCTGTGTACTCATTCAAAGAGCTATGTCGATAAATTCGGTGTTTACTTTATATTCTAGCTTTTTATTTTAGCATGTCGGAGGCAAACACGAATTCAAGTGAAAATTGTAGCACATCAATATTTATTAGATAAAACTTTCCTTTATTTTTTATATTACAAAGTGTACAGGATGCTCAGGACGCTCACCTGATGGTACGTGATACACCTGACAATGACAGAGTGGCATTGATTGAAACCAACAACTGGTAATCAGTTATTATTCTCCACCAATGCCGTTCTGCGCTTGACATCTGAGACTACAGATGTAAGGTCTCATATACCCTGTTATTTTACAAGCAACAGTGCCCTCATCCCGAAACATAGAAGTGCAAATCGCTTTTATTTTACGGGACGAATTCTGGAAATGCGTTAGTTTCTAACTAAACGACTTAGTACCGAGTCTACCACCTAGTAAATTTACTTGTAGGATTACCATTTCCATGCACATATAATACAGATACATACAAACATTTTAATTTACTATAATAAAATCAACTTACTGAGTTTAAAAAAACAGTTATATTAATTTAGTCAAAAGGTCGCTGGTGGGTGCTGGATGAGAAAAGCGAAGCGGAGGCACAAAATGGGGGAGACCTATGTCCAGCAGTGGACTTCGATAGGTTGAATAGAATTTAGTCAAAACATAGTTATAGCTATTCCTAACTTTAGCTATTATTACTAAATCAACTGAACATGAGTTACAGTAAACAAGCTTTGTTGATAGTTGAAAGATAAGAGGGCCATCCCTTTTATCATGTTAAATATCTCGGGCAGTAGTCACAAACATTTTATACAGAACATGAACATTGATCGATTTGTTTTTATACTCGTAATTAAGAAATTAGCTATTAAGGTTTCAAGCTCGATTCTCGCGCTGTTCAAAATATATTTCTTTTCATAAAAGTGTGTGTATTGATCGGAGTATTTATCAAATAAAATCTTCTGAACGAATACACTTAACTTTGTTTCTTTTTTACATTTCCAGTATATCGTTATATCAAGAAGTATGAATTGAGGACATCGACGAATCAAAGCCATCGACTTAGTCGCTTTCATGACCAAGAAGTAATGGGCACTGGGCAGGGCTCAAAAAATTGATCACCTATGGAACTTAAACTGTTTTAAGGAGACAAACACAAATCTGAACGCGCAGTCTGGAACGTCATAACGTAAGGTGGGTGGATATCGCATTTAAGGTGGCAAAGTATCACTAGATGCAGGCTTACGTATTACATCTAAAATAAAGGGTAATGAGTTAATTACGTTAGGGCGAGACAGTGAGTATGGTGTATCTATGAGAATTTATTCACAGAGATTAGTTTTTTTTTAATTAATAATATAAGAGATGTGCGTAAAAACAGAGCGAAATTTTTACGTTGTATATACAACAGAGTGTACAATCAAACACACACACAGATGAGAAACAGTGATACAACTGTTACATTTGGGTTCAAATTTATTTATTATCCTAAAATACACAACAATGGCATTTCTATATAATATAAATTTACCTTCCAAAGGGGTGGTAGCGTAGACTCATTACGGTATCCAGGATACTCTCTTCGGTTGTATGGGGTAGTGTAGGCAACACCCTTCTGTTTACGTATTTCAATACATTCTATGAGTATGAACTGATTGGTCCAAAACACAAAAGTTTATTTTCGAGACAATTCCAACATACAAATATATTGAGATATTTATAGAGCAATAAATTATTGAGAAGATATAAGTCAATCTAAATCAGACAGGTTCGTTGAATGGCTTATTTTTTTTCTTTTCCTATATGATAATAATTATGCAACAACTGTAATCAGCTTATATCCTTTAATTATTTTACCTTATTATGTAAGATACATTGATTTGTAGTCGATGACTTTTTTGAGTGAAATTTATAAAAAAATATTTAAATAAAATACCGTTTTCTTTTACACATAAAAGGACATTTCAAACTTCTTGGATTTCTAAGAATTAAAAATCCGCTTATTTAAATGACAATATAACTAAGATAGTCCGGTCTAAACCGCTGAATTATTTACGAAATGCGGAATTTAAATTATGCTATGTGGAAAATATATTACCTATTTATACTATGAATAAGGGTTGACAATCTCTATTTCAAAAGGACGAACTATGTAGTGTGGCGGAAGCTACCCCATAAAGGACCCACCCGAGTTCTCATTACGTGTAACTTTTGCATTATCTTGATGTGATATAGTGGGCACTATGACAAAGTATAAGTAATCAAGTTGATACAAACTCACGAGTGTATAGTCGTACTCGTATATTGTTTTGAGGATCTATTAAGTGAATTCTATTTGATGCCTTACTCACACTTAATAAATCGTGCTACAACTCAATATACACACTTAGACTTTAGTTTCATTTTAGCTTTAAAACACTGTTTAATCTACACATCAGATAAATACAGTCGAGTATTATTTTTTTATTGCTCAAATAAACTTTTAAAATTTTAGCCAATGGCGCTTTTTGAGTAAGTTCGTACACTTTTCAGAATTGAACATAAACCTTCCAACTTCACTAGCATTATGTAGAACTGGCTGTAAAATGCAATACCTTTTGTATCAGTAACTATCGCACTGTATTATTACATGATACGATTCCATAATTAATTATATATTTATTGTACAGATAAACATAGAATATTCATCTGCAACACTTTGATTAATTAAATTAATCAACAGTAAGTAATTGTAAAGAGCGTCGGAGGCTCAATGCTGTAGACTGTTGCCCTCCTACCGGGAAGGCTGAGGTTCAAATCCCACCACGTAAAAAATGTTTTCGAATTTTCGAAATTATGTGTACGTTATCCGACGCTGTTACGGTAAAGGAAAATCGTGAGGAACTTCGCCGCCTGCAAAGAAATTCAAAGGTAGTGTGTGAAGTCGGCTAATGTGCAATGGGCGTGGACGACTAAGGCCTAAACACCTTTACCCCTCGGTGAGGACGCTTAATGAACTCATGACATATTCATCAGAAAATAATTTTTTTTAATTCAGATGTAAATTCGAATGTCCATTAGGTAATGTTTTAAATATAGGCCGAGCATGACCCAATTCAGTCACGTTTTTATTTAATTGGTGATACAATTAATGGAAAAATTTCGATACCAATCGAAAAATACAAATGTGTAGTAGTAATTTACGATGACCTAAATGGTGTAATACGTCTATATGTCAGCTATTACACAAATGACTTAACAATGGGGTAGATTACTAACAAAATCGGTAGGTTTCTTTGTTATTAGTACCCATGTAGTACAACCTCTATTATTTTTGTGTATAATTTGTTTTCACAATAACTGTCTTATTAAAATTTATATGTTGCTATTTTGATAATGAATGCTTTGTTTATGCATTTTCGTTTAGTGTGGATTGAATGGAAAACGCAAAACCAATGAAATGTAGTCATTTTTAAAAGGCGACAGCTGAGAATACGGCTCATATAAAAATCACTATAGGATAGGAAAGTACATCGCCGGCCCTTCAATAAAAGTACGCTCTTACGTCATCTCTTCTGGAAACATAACTGGTGATAACAAATTCCACACTTAAGTCCTCGTGGCCTATATTAAAGGCAAATGTGTCTCTGACAATTTAGCTCTTAAGCTTGTGATGACCAGGTCACACAGCCGAAGCAGCATCAAGATCAACTCATCGGAATACTCATCGTACTCATGCAGACGACTGAGCATACCGAGTGGGCCGCGTCTCACAGGTTCATTATCAATATCCCGATTATTAACAATATGATCTTCTCTTTTTGGATTCGGTTAAGTGTCACGTAGCATGATTATATCACAGCATAAAAATGAATGCATTATTCCACTTGCCATGTATGAAGTTGCAAACATGAACAATAATTTATATACCGCGTTAATATGTTCAGCAAACATGGTTATATAAATCACATTTAACAATTTTGCCAAAGACACAAGGCCTATATAATATTGTTTATTTATCCTGTATGTTTGCAAACGCAAACAGTTTACATACGACAACCAGACTTAAGCAAACATTAAATAACGTTTTAATTGTATCATCGTGTTGTCTTTATAGGATAGGTGTATGCCTGAAAATGTTTCTTATACTGTAAGTAAGTTAGTTACTCGTCTGAAGCAGTCGATTTCTGGAATGGAGACCGCGTCATGGCAAGCGTAGCGATGGACCGACGACTTGCGAAAGGTTGCGCGTGGAAGCTGGATAAGAAAATGAAGGCCCGGGATATCTGGGTAAAAATTAGGGGACTATGCCCAGCAACGGACTGCGATAAGTTGAAGTGAGAAAGAGAGAGTAAGTAGGTGCACTTACAAATGTATGTTGGTACTCGTATTATTGTCAAATTAGGCTTATGAACCAGTAATGGGTAGGCCGTCCAGCCGCGCAAGCGATATCGGAAGCATCCGTGGTAACAAAGTGACATGGTTTCTGGAGAACTTTTGACGTCTGGTGACAACTGCGGAGTCAACACTTGGTCTTCTAAGGTGTTTAACGGCAGATTCAAGATTTTTTCGGGGTTTTAGTGCTGTGTTTAGAAACCGTTATTATTATTATATACAATATATAGATATGATACAATGTATGACCAATCTCCCCAATGGCTATTCTGCCTGGAATGTCCGGTGCCGTGCAGTGTGACGTTATATGATACTGATATGTAATGAGTAAATACTGATATAAATGAATAGATGCTGATAGAAATGAGGTAATGCACATTTTCTTAATTAAGAAGATTAGCTATGTAACCATGTGTGCATGTCGCAACGCTTCGTAATCTATCAAAGAGCAAACACCACGAACGTTAACGTAAGCTTCGCCCCATCTTGAAAATTTACCTATTTATGGAAACAACTACTATTTTTTAAGTGTGGAGGCACTATTTGGCTGGAAGGAGTGATACCATGGCCTCATATGAAAGTAGCGTGAGACTACTTGTCGTTGCATATAAATTCTAGTGTGCCACAGAGTAAGACTTTATTATTTTTCGTAAGCGTTATCTATCCATAAAAAGGTTTGTTTACAAATAAGGACATACAAATATACAAAAAGTTCAGTTTCAAAAAAAAATCTACTACTTATAATAACAATCTAGGACTTTGAATCTCAGATCAGAATAAGCTGAGCTTCTTCCTATTGTTCTTATCAGTCCATTAGATGCAATTAAATATTTGCTTTACATGGCAAGCAATGAAAGTTTTGTTATATTATTTAAAGTATTAAACAAATCTCATTTCAAACAATCAGGCTATTAGGTTCTTATAAAATAACCGATTTAAGTTACAAAAGTTACTATCCATAAAATAACTACACTGAGACATTTTGCACCTGCTCAATCAAACGTAGAGGGATCAAAGGCTACAAGCGACCATTAAGCCAACAGCACTCAACAAAAGTCCTTAAAAATAATGCTAGAAATTGTTATAAGCGCGACGCTTGAGCGACAGGGAAAAATCGAGCATTACAAAGGGAGAAATTATTTTTAATGCGTAACAACCGTTATTTCAGCCCTCCTCCGGGACCTTTGAAAGCCTCGGATGTGTTTTCTTTTCTATTATTTTTCTTTGTCTCAGGACTTTTAGGCCTGTTAAATAAAATATTCGGCCCGTTATATAATTGCTAGCGTAATTTTTAGCCCTCATTTAGCAACGCATTATTGTGGAAGATAAAATATACTAAGAACGAGTCCGTCAGAGTAAGTGGGTTCCTTGAGAGCTGCTTGAATAATTGGACTAGGTATTAGCCCCGACAAACGACTGCCCTGCGTCTATGATAAGTACGAACAAGACATTTAAAAAACTCCACAATAACGCAATTTGAGATGTTCTACTAATTTAACTTAACTTGAGCTTAAATATTTGTTTTTCTTGGACCATTATTTCATTAGGATATACATTTTTTATAGTTATTGTAGAAATGTTCTTTTTTAATAATAATATCTTCTAATCAACCTATCGCAGTCCACTGCTGGACATAGGTCTCCCCCATTTTACGCCAGATATCCCGGTCCTCCGCTTTTCTCATCCAGCCTCCACCAGCGACCTTTCGCAAGTCGTCGGTCCATCGGGCCGGAGAGCGTCCTACGCTACGCTTGCCGAGACGCCATCTCCACTCCAGAACTCATCCGCTCCAACGGCCATCGTTCTGCGACATACGTGACCAGCCACTGCCACTTAAACTTGCTGATCCGGCGGGCTATGTCGGTAATATTATCTTATTAGTTAATAATACTACAGTTTTGTTGTAATAACTAAATTTGTGAAAATAGTAACTACGGGATTTCTACAGCTAATTCTACTCGGTATTTAAGAACTATGCAAACTATATATGGATTTTATTTATATTCATTTAAAGTCACTTTTGTAACTAACTTCAATAACTATTTCAATGTTGTTATTTTATAATTTATGTTTTAAGTAGCATTTTTTATAAATTGAAAATAATATGATTTGTTAGTGGAATTAAATTCGTAATCAGAATAATTGGAAAAAATGAAGTATGAATTATTACATAAATAAATTTTAAATTGGGTTGGTTCCTAAAATGTTATAGAATGATAATGAATGTGTTCTTTTTTAAGTTTTAGCAAGAAAGAAAATTAAAAATATAGGTACACAAGGGTCGCAGCGTCATTTTACTATCAGATGAGACGTTTGCTCGTTTACCATTATCTGTCTACATCTTAGCCATAAAGTCCACTGTAGAACTAGGCTTCTTTCAAATATGTCTGAAACGCTGAAATTTGGCATGCAGGTAGATGTCATGACGTTGGATTTATTACTAATTCTGGCCCCAAGGGGATAAAATAGAGGAAGAAATTTTGTATAAAACTTTTTCAATTTTTAATCGATCAAGCCAAGACTTTGCATGCATAAAGTTAGTAGGACATGATAGGTATCCCTAAGAAGTATTTTCATGATTTCCACCCTATGGGAATATATATAGGGATGAAAAATTATACTTCTTAACGCGAGCAAACCTGCGAGCAAAAGCTAGTATAATATGATAGCCAGAAAACAAAAAATACACTGTCAATTTATCACTGTCTTTACGATTTTATAGCTTCAAGACGTGACCTTTCTGAACCAGAAGATAAAATTCTTTTTAAATTTGCCATATATTATAACGGTATTGTTACTGTGGTGTCTTGAAAAAAGTGAGATTTTCCGTGCCATAAATTAAGAGATGTTGATATCATAAATTTTCGCCGTGTTTGTAACTTGTTTCCCTATTTAAAGGACCTTATATTACTTAACCTTATTTTTTATTATAAATTCCGTAAGTGCAATTACGTTGTGGTAGAATTTCTTAACTCGTTGTTTGCTGAAACGAAAACATTGAAGATAACACTAAGATATGTGTTAGGTTAATATTACTCTTATAGGCAAAACCTGAGAAGATTCTGAAGTAAAGAACTGTCCAATCTTTACTTCAGAAGCTCGGTATCAAATGATGGTTAGTTGTGGCAAGGTGGAGACTACGAGGAGCGCTAGATGGTAAACAACTTAAAGGCAAGTTATTTGCAGGGTATACAATAGAGTATATACTACGTAATGAAAGGTACAAGAACACACCACTCTGCCACCTGCCACGTGGCAAATCACTATTGCATAAGACCAAACAAGTACGGTTGCACTTGGTGGCCTATATATATCAGAACACAGGTATACAGTGGTGATAGCGATGTGACGTATATGGGCCACTAAACCTTTCTTACCATAAGGCATTTCTCCGACTTCTTTGTATCAAAGGGACAACGACAATCTCAAAAAAACACAAGTAACATTTGAATACGCATGCGCCATCTTCAGATGAGTAAGGTTATGTATACATGTAAATTTTCCATGCTTAGAACATTCTAAAATATATTTTTGTTTTTTCACTTTAGTTTTCAGTGTCTGATGTTCAGAATTATAGACCATCACGCTATTAGCGCCATTTACAAGTTGTTCTCTCCAGAGTCATCACGAACCGTCTCGCGCGTAGGTTTTGATGATTTCCAGCCCCCGAACAAGCCGGGTTCCGCAAAGGCTTCAGCACCATAGACCACATACATACGCTGCGGCAGGTTATACAGAAGACTAGAGAGTATAACCGGCCATTATGCTTGGCGTTTGTGGACTATGAGAAAGCCTTTGATTCGATCGAGACTTGGGCTGTGCTTCAGGCCCTCCAACGGTGCCATATTGACTTTCGCTATATCGAAGTATTGAGATGTCTGTACGAGAGCGCTACTATGTCAGTCCGTGTACATGAAGAGCTTACACAACCTATCCAATTGCACCGAGGAGTGAGACAGGGAGACGTTATATCTCCGAAACTGTTCACAGTTGCGTTGGAAGATATGTTTAAGCTGCTCGATTGGAAAGGACTTGGCATCAACGTGAATGGCGAGTACATCACTCATCTTCGATTTGCCGATGATATAGTAGTCATGGCAGAATCCATGGAGGATTTAAGCACTATGCTCGAAACCCTAGACGGAGCTTCTCAACAGGTGGGTCTTAAAATGAACATGGACAAGACGAAAGTCATGTCTAATGCCCATGTCGTACCTATACCGATATCAGTTGGAAGTTCTGTCCTCGAAGTTGTTGACGAATATGTGTACCTGGGACAGGTAGTCCAAATGGGTAGGTCCAACTTCGAGAAGGAGGTTTCTCGTCGAATCCAATTAGGATGGGCAGCGTTCGGGAAGTTAAGGCAGATCTTTTCGTCCAAAATACCTCAGTGTCTCAAGACGAAGGTCTTTGACCAGTGTGTGTTGCCAGTTATGACATACGGAAGCGAAACGTGGTCGCTCACTAAGGGCCTCTTGAATAGACTCAAGGTTGCTCAGCGTGCTATGGAGAGGGCTATGTTAGGTGTCTCCCTACGCGATAAAATCCGAAACGATGATATCCGTAGGAGAACTAGGGTGACCGACATAGCCCAGAGGATTAGCAAGTTGAAGTGGCAGTGGGCAGGGCACATAGTGCGTAGAACCGATGGCCGATGGGGCGGAAAGGTTCTCGAGTGGCGTCCACGTAACGGAAAGCGAAGCGTAGGCCGACCCCCAACCAGATGGACGGATGATCTGGTTAAGGTGGCGGGTAGCAGATGGATGTCAACTGCAAGGGATCGGTCCGCGTGGAAATCATTAGGGGAGGCCTTCGTTCAGCAGTGGACATAATTGGGCTGTAATGATGATGATGATGATGGATGATGATCGTGTTTCAGAAAGGCCATTGAGCGACATGTTCACCATTGAACAGATCGCTAAATAAAGAAAAAAAATAAGAAGCCATTGATGCGAGCTATATTATTTGCAAGTTTAAAATCATTTGAAAGCTAGTTCAATTATACTACAGTTCAATCAAGTGACTATACAAGTGAATATACATTAATACTATGGCTACTGCAAATTTAGTATTTCTTTGATTTTTATAACATATAATATCGAACTAAAAAATCATATTGCAAATAGGCCCTTTAGTCTTAACTTGTTTTCATCGAGGTAATTATGGCCATTTAGAGTACTTTACCTTGTTCCTGGCAAATAACAAAACGATAGTTTCGAGCCATCTGTAGGACTTTATGAAAATTTTGAAATTCTATGTATCACGATGTTCTAACGAAGGGTGTACCCTTATACTGCTTGTCAGTTACATCGGCGCCACCCGCTAGATGGTCTGTTACTTAAAGTTTCGATGCTTAAGTCTTTGCTCATGGTTGCTTTCTATATTATGAAATAGCCTCAGATGGCGCTTTGTGAGGTAACGTTAAATAAATTACTCAATAACTTAGATAAACTATAAACTAACAAGATGCACAGTTATGAAAAAACGTCAACCTAAAAATGTCCGAGTCACATTCCACATACCTTCGGATTGTTATATTTAGAGCGTAAAATTATTCATTGAAAATTGACCTTAAGGCGTCATAGAAAGAGTACAAAATCAAAAACACGAGCACATAACTATATCATTATGACATGTAGCGAGCAATGTGATATAGTACGTTCATAGAGTAACCTATGCCGTTATGTTGGCGCCTTATCTGTTAATGTCATTAGTACAATAAGACGGTCCTTACCTACGTTTGTTTATTTAGTATTATTTTCAACTGAGATTATGCCCAAAAATTTGAAAAGCGGTGAAAATAAAACTGAATCTTAAGCATTCACAATCCGGATTAAATGAACCTAAATAGTATCTCCTCTAGTATCTCTGAAACATAAAGAAGTCTATCTTTTGTCTAAGTCTAGTATAGTATTTGACTCGACCCCCTCCCCCCTCCCTTAAATATCTCACATAATTGATGGACACCCAATAATTTCATCCACTACATTACGCTCTTTCCGCAATCAAAACCCGTAGCATTGTTATACTAAGAACGTGTTAGCCCGTGAAGTATAATGATTTTTTGGCTTTTGAATGCGACTACTATGGCTAAAAATTCGTGATTTCATTAAATTACTAGTGTAAATGAAAAATCTGAGCGAGAGAAAAATAAATCAAGTATTTTACTCGTTAGCGCCCGTGTTCATTCATCAGTGCTCGCCTCTACTTCGTGTTTAATTCAACATTTTTTTACACTTCTTATTTCTCACCTTTAAAAGAGTAGCAGAATGCGGCACGTGTATTTTATGAAAGAATGTTCGTTAAATAATAAAACAACCCATTTAATTGGTACGTTTACTTTGAAAACGTATATGTACGCTTTCAGGACATATATTTTTTATTGTATTAATTAACAAAGAAATGTATTAATTTGAATGTTAATACTTCATTATACTTAAAAATGATGGATTATTAACCAATAAGTGTTTAAGAAATATTGAAAATAATGACCTCGTTATGACTAAGCAGTGGTCCCATTTATTATTCTGCTCAAAAAGTACGAAGGAACAAAAAATAGTCTTTTATATAATACTAGAGTTAAAGTCTATTTTTACAAGGCTTAAAGTATTTTTTGAAGTTCAAGTTGGTTTAAG
>PQWD01008072.1:0-27830 GCA_019425675.1 Leucinodes orbonalis
TTATAGTAAATTTAATTAAGTACCTATACGCTATAATAAATTGAGTTTGAAACGTAAACCTTTTGGTCACCGGTAAGTATCAATGATCGGTTATTTATTCATCCCCGATAAAATTTAAATCTAAAGAAATATTATCATAGTTTTGTGTTTTGTGATGGGCACTGTAGTTAATAAAATTACCGAGAGTAAAAAAACCTAACATCTGTAGTCTTACGTTTCCGGTTATGGTCAAAGGGTAATATTTCTGCAGTTTTTTTTAAATTATGATGGGCTTGCTCTTGAGCATAGACTATCCTAATGGAAGAGACGTGCTCTAAGATGGAGCGAGCTTGTCCAGAAAAACCTATTCACTCGTTTTTTAAATGCCATTTTTTAAATGTATATGGCCGGAAACACAGATGCAGGTAGTTCATTCCATTCATTTGCAGTACTCATAATGAAAGTAGATGCAAAACACTTGGTCCGGATATCGGGAACGTCAACCACAAATGGATGAAATTTTGCAGTCCGCCTTGATGACCTATGGTGAAAGGGAGAAGATGGGATCATTACATGGAGCTCAGAAGAACACTCACCAAAGTAGAGCCTATAAAAGACTGACAAACATGTCACTCTGTCTGTCTGTCCCTTATCGCCAATAAGTTTTCTGGCTCTGCGATCGATTGAGTCCAATGTAGCAAGATGACATTTCGCTGAACCATCCCAAAAGTGACTGCAGTACTCCATGTTAGGTCTGACTTGAGCTTTGTATAAAGTCAAAAGCTGTTCAGGTTTGAAGTACCACTTCACCCTATTCAGGATGCCTAACTTTTTTGCGGCTATTTGAGCTTTGGACTTATTAATTTTCTTTAACACTACATCTGCCGCGGACAGGCGCTTCACTTAACACCATGTGAGCAAACTTACCGTTCCGTTCACGTTATACAAAACATGAAAAAATACTATAAGTCTTCACATACAGGCATAAAAATCACAGATTCTTAATAGATTTAAACCATACACAACACAAATTTGTATTTATCAAGTCAAAAAGCATTTCATTTAAAAAAGGCTTATTGTTAAGCACACATTAAATTGAAATAAAAAAAAAAATTACATCTAAAGTGCCAATGTAAATTAAAAATGAATAGTGCTCCCAAGATAGTTCAACAGTTGTAAACCTTAGTTTAATTATGGTTTCTTGTGTACTCGTCAAATGGAATGTTTCATACACTGAAATCGGTGATATTTTCCATATAAAATTCTGACGTGTAAATTTCCCAAAACTCATTCGTTGCAAACAATCAACAGTTAAAAATCATAACGATGGTTTAGTCAACAACTCATTTCCGTCACATGTATGGAATTATGAATGAACAGAGCCGTAAACATTGACTCACTGGCAGATGTGCTCTTGAATGGCCTCTGTATCTGGTTCATTGAATTCTTATTATAGAAATTTGAATAAGGCAATGGAAAGTTTTCTATGTTGTTGATATATTCGTTGTCCTACATTCCTTTATATAAATGTTTTTCTAGTAGTCTAGGTCGGCATCTATCACAGTTACAGATATCGTCCCGTGAAAAAGGAGTTTAAGGTATGTACTTCTGCATTTCGGGAAGAACGTAATATACCTACCTAGTTAGTGAAATTACGGAGTAAAAGAGATATGATGAGATAGATATACATCGGTTGCCTCAGGTGACAGGTGCAGGGCAGTGTTGTAAGTGATTAATTACTTTCAACTAATCTATTTAACCTTTCGCAGTCCATTGCTGGACATAGACCTCCCCCATTTTGCGCCAGATATCCATCCCGGTTCTGCATTTTTCTCATCCAGCTTCCACCAGCTCTATCAACCATTATCGCACCTCTATCAACGAATATTGCTTTCATAAAGTACTGAATTATGGATAGACGGATTTATATACCATGAGATTACGCATTGGTCATATTGTTTAATTCTTAACATCAAAAAATCAGATTGAATTGGGTCAATTAAAAATGCCGAAACTCTCATTAAGTAAAATGCTGATAATTTCAAAATAGAATGTAAATATTTCTTTGTCTATCTCATTTATTGTAACATTTTCAACAACGTAAAGGCTTAATGCAAATAACTTTAACAAGCACTGCAAAATGGCATTTAGATAAAAAAGCAGCAATCACACGGGTGGGAAGTTTTTTACGAACTCCCGTTAAAAATATATTTTTACGAAAAACGAGACGATAACATTTCTTTATTGTACATCTGGTAGTGAAGTAAGCTTCATTAATAAAAACATTATTTTATTGCGGGTCTTATTTACTAACTTATTAGAACTTAATAATTAGAAAGCTGTTCACTCAAAGTAAGATCAAATATCTATACAATATAATTGGATCATCATCAGCTCATTAAACGTCCCCACCAAGGACACGAGCCTACCCGTATAGGGTGATTAGGCCTTAGTCGTCCACGCGGGCCCAGTGCGAATTGGACGACTTCACACACAACCTTCGAATCTTTTCGCAGGCGTGTATGAAGGTTTCCTCACGATGTTTTCCTTCACCGTAAGAGCGTCGGATAACGTACATATATTTTCAAAAATTCGAAAATACATTGGTACTTGTCGGGATTTGAACCTCAGCCCTCCCGGTAGGAAGGCAACAGTCCACATGTATTCTTATAATTAACTCCTTTGGGTATTAATTTTTCAATGAAGTACACAATGTATAGAATGTGGAATTTGATTTCTTATTATAAAATATTTTTTCTTTAATCTTAGTAAATCTCAGTTTACTTTATCCGTTAAATTTACTGATTTAGTCTGTTAACATCCACTATATTATAATCTATTCAACCCGTGCCCAAAGTGAAATGAAGAAGGCAAACCTTCAAAGTTATTCTTGCCCTTTATATCATATTCATGTTGTTTCACTTTCATTTGTCAGGATCACGATTATCAAAAATTCATCAACGGACCTCAGCTCCTTGCTCCAGCTTACAAGGTTTAAATAGTAGAGCTGTGAACTTGATGTGTATCATGTCTGGATTAAGGTCTAATGATATAATGAACTTTATATAAATCACGTTTCTAAGTGGTTACGTAATTGACAAAAAAATTGTTTGATCTTTAAAAAAAGATGAAAAATATTATTACGAAAACGTTTACATTGTTACTATTACGTTGTTACACAGACAAGCGTAGGTAAGATATTTAAAAATAAAAGTATATAACACTGATGTAAATGAATATTTCAATGAATATTTTGTAATGATTACTACTACCGATATATTCAATTCTATAAAATAAGTCAGAGAACACTTTTTGCATTGTAAACCTACCTGAATGTAAATTGATAGATTTCATTTTAGTATCATCATCAGCTCATAATACGTCCTCACCAAGGGCACGAGCCTACCCTTATAGGATGTATTGGCCCGAGTTGTCCACGTGGGCCCAGTGCGGTTTGGACGACTTTACGCACAACCTTTGAATCTCTTCGCAAGCGTGCGCAGGTTTCCTCACGATGTTTTCCTTCACCGTAAGAGCGTCGGATAGCGTACATATAATTTCGAATATTCGAAAACACATTGGTACGTGGCGGGGATTTGAACCTCTGACCTCTCGGTAGGAGGGCAACAGTCCACACCATTGAGACACTGACTGATAAGGATAATAAAAGATCTGTAAATATGCTGTTTCAAATAAAGACTTATTATATTATAATAAACACTTTGACTTGGGTTTACGCTTACAAGGCACAAAATGTTATCGCGTAGAAAATTATTTTCTCATAAAACGCCAAAAACGAACAGAAAATAGGGAAAACGAGGAAAATGACTTTCAAAAGGTATGAATAACACATCACAACTTTGCCGTGTAATAACTTGATAAGATTGACTTTTGAGAATGTGGGATGGTATTTCTCTGCTTATTGTTGATTTTATTTAGCTTTGCTTCCATTGTAATTTGATGTTATCAATTTAATATATTTCTTCCCTTGTACTTGTACTCCTGGAAAAGATTGTTTCGGGACGAAGTAACATTACTGGGTATAAGAGATAATATCTCTAGGGAATATTGACAATCAATTTTATGGGGAGATGTATCACTTAAAATTAGGTAAGCGAACTGGTCATCTCGTTCACTTTAACATATTAGAAAGTTAAGGCATAAATACCAAATCAGTTAATTTTATACGTAAGTTTATTAATTATCTCAGTTTTACACGTAAAAAATAATCTTACATCTAAAACATATTGGAACATTTTTATGGGCGGCGGCGTCACATACGTTCAGGAACCGTATGCTGTTTAATATAAAAAATATATTGTTAAAATAAACTAAAAACGTCACTGCAAAAAATACTTACTGAAAATGGAAAAAACAAGCTCTACCATATAGCGCAAACATTATATACTTTTCAGTGGTTTTGCAGGTGGGGGACAAACAAATGACAACAACATTTATTTCAATAATTTCACTACATATATAGAGCGTCAGTGGCTCAATGGTGTGAACTGTTCTTCCGATCTGGAGGGTGCAGATTCAAATCCTCCAAATAATTCCGAATTTTCGAAATTATTTGTACTTTTCCGACGTTCGGCGCTAAGAATAAATTATAAGGATGTGCGTGAAATCGGTCATCAACACTAGGCACGCGTAGACGACTAAGACCTATTATATGTCCCTTGGAGGGGACATATAATATATAAATATATATATAAAACTTGCGATGATGAATCTTAAAAACTAATAACGACTATCATTCAAAGGCAAACACAGCAGGCATTTTATCATTTTGGTAATAGATTAATCGTCCACTAGTACACCAGTGAGCTAAACAGCCTGAAATAATAATTATGATACGGCAGATAACCCGCTAAATAATAACGTTTCCCGAAATATTTTAGCGTTCGGCCGGCAATGACTAAGCACGAATTAGGGTCTTGTAATAATTATTATGTAACAAAAACGTGGGAATCCGCTTCTGGTGGGAGCGTTTTATCGTCGACCTATTTAGACCCCGACTGTTCAGTCCACTTATAACACCGCAATATATCTTGACCTTTGAAAACTTAATTCTAAAAGGGAAACAAATACCCAATTTAATATTTATTAGGGTTTGAAAGTACAGCTAATTGAATATACAGATTGCGGATACATTCGACATTATTATTTAATTTTAAATTTTGGCATGTCCATTTTTTCATTTTTATAAATAAATGTTAGTGTATATATATTTATAAAAAATGCGGGTGTTGTATTCCTAGAGGTTATCAGAGGCCCAATACTCTCCATAGTTCCTTTTTCCCTCTCTTAACCTGTCGCAGTCTACGCTGGACATAGGTCTTCCCATTTTGCGCCAGATATCCCGATTTTCCGCTTTCCTTACCTAGCCTCCACCAGCGATCTTTTGCAAAATCGGTCAATCGGGCAAAAGGACGTCCTACACTACGATCGCCAAGTCGCGGTATCCACTCCGGAACTCGTCTGCTCCCAACGGCCATCGGTTCTGCTACATACGTGACTAGCCCACTGCCTCTTCAACTTCCTTTTCCCTACTACCTTGAAATTTCGGCGACGCAGTATATGCTCTATTTGAGTTGCGAGTGCTTATGGGTAGTGCTTAGTCTGATGGTGAATTTAGTGCTCGTTTGCCTTTGCAGTGACAAAGGAATTTTCTGAAGAAAAGAACATCATATAATGACAAAGCTCTACGGCAATATGCATATGCTTAAGCAAGCTAACATTTTGTGAAATTTTCGCGGCAAAATTGTCGACTCAATAAAGTGTTGGTATTAATTAGAATATATTAAACGAGTTCGATGTGGCTGCAGTAACAACCCGCCTAGGGGCGGAGCTCGCTCGATTACCATCCAAATTGACTTTGAAACACAATTTCTCATCAAATCACAACGAATTTCACTAACAAGCCTCTAATAAATTTTCCACAGCGGGAACGATGGTTATAACTGTATTTGTATCTTATAAAAAGTATTAAATAAATTTCCCACTTCAACATTTCGAAATACTTACGGTTTGTACTCTTATTTTTGTTGGCCCGTCAATAATATTTGGCTGCTATTTATTTTAGGAAATTTTGTAATGACGTATCAATCAGTCATCTCCTGTTATTTTAGCTCGGGCCTTGTTTGTTCGGACGGATTTTAATGCTTTCCATATTGCACCCAAACACATTTTAATTACGTTGTTGGTTGTGGGTTTCATTAAAAAAATGTAAAACCGCTTTTTGAAAACAGCGATTCGTTCTGGATTCTTCACAGTAGATAACAACACAAGATTGATTTAGATTTAAAAATAACATTATTTTAAGATTCAAAAGTATTTTTTAAGATTCATTTAACAAATTATTTTGAGTTTGACAGTTTAAGTTTAAATTGTTTTACTCGTAAATTATACGTCTATTTCCTTTTTACAAATTAATTTATAAGTCTATTTTCTGTCGTATAATATTATTAAAAATAACCATAACGAAATTTTAAAAATACTTTATTAAAATAATGTAATCAGTAGGTATAAGATATTGTACTAATTACAAGATTATGTAAAAAGAGTCACATAATACTTAAGAATACTGAAACGAAACAAAACTAAAACTAACGAAATGAACCTAATTCTCTTCGTAAATTCCAAATAATTGAGGCATGCTCAAAATACTTTGATATTTAAAATCTCATTTACTTATTTGGGCTGCGAATTCAACATCTTATTACATACGAGCAAACATTTTCATGTGTCTGAGGTCAGTCGCAAGGTTTTCGCGGCTTTTGGTTCGCTTCGGCGGTAGAAAAAATTTGTTACCCGTGAAGACGAAAGTTGAACTTGCGCAGTCTCTCCTTTTATCAATTATAGATTATGCTGATGTCTGCCTTATTGATCTTAATGAAGATTTGCTCAATAAGCTGCAGCGTTTGCAGAACCTATGCATTAGGTATATCTTTGGCTTACGCAAGTTTGACCATGTGTCTGAATTTAGGCGTAAGCTTGCCTGGCTACCTTTACACCACGGCCGTGAAGAACATGTGTTGACTCTTATTTATAAGGTTCTGTATGACCCTCGATCCCCTTCCTATCTGAAAGATTGTTTCCAATTTCTTGGTACAGACCACTGTCTTGATCTTAGGTCTAAGTCTGATAATGTGCTGAGAACTCCGTTCACTAATTCTGGGTATTTCAAAGAGTCCTTTACCGTAGGAGCTACGACTTTGTGGAACAGGTTGCCGCCTGATATTCGTCATGCAAAATCGGTACTGACATTTAAGAATAGACTCCACCAGCATTTATTGGACACTACATTGTAATTATTTCGAGAATTATTTATATAGATAGTATTTTTATGAGAACGTATTTGTTTACATATCTTATTTTATTTATTTATGTTAGCATATTTATTAGATTTGTGTATTTATTTAAGTATTTTGTTCTTTTTATTTTATTTTTAGTTTATGTATTAATATTGACATATCATATATTATTTGTTTTCCTATTTTTCTTGCCCACTACCTTACTTATTTTTCGTCTTCTTTATCCTAAGGTTGCCTGGAAGAGATCGCTTGTAGCGATAAGGCCGCCTTTGCCCACTGTATTGGTTTTTATGGTTTTGTTTGTATTTAATTTATTGTGAGCAATAAAGAGTCTATCTATCTATCTATCTATCTATATATATATACACATATATCTATAACTTGCACCAATCCACTGCTGAACATAATGACAAACAAATCTCTATATCTAACATTTTATAAAATTAAAAAGAGTGACTATCGAAATTATTGCCGGCTTATCTCGAAGATTCTAGATTGTTCCGAATCAGTGGTAGAGTCATAAAAATATGAATAATAAAATTGACGATTCAAAAGTATCTGTAAAAGCTTTATTTGAATTAAGATATTTTCAGTTTGAATTTGAGATTGAGTTTAATTTATAAAATAGGCTTTTTGGTCCCACGCACCAAGCACGAGTAAATCCCGCCACGGACCTAGGTATTTTCGAAATAAAAGTACGTACGTTTATGCGACGCTCGTGAAGGAAAACATCGTGAGGATACCTACGCACACCTGCGAAGAGATCCAAAGGTGTGCGTGAAGTCGCACTGGGCCCGCATGAACGACTAAGACATATACACCCTTTACGGGTAGGCTCGTGCCCCTCGTGGGGACGTTTAATGAGCTGATGATAATGATAAAAACAGGTTACTTTTTAAATACGAGCTAGATTAAACACACGTTACTGTTAATCAGATTTTATGTCAACGATAATACATGATAACGCTTCCAATGTATCGTATCAGCAGAAGGATAAAAATGGAAACCAATCAAGGTGGGCGTGGCTCATTTGACGGATGGTGGGCCATTACCGCTTCACCACACAACGGAATTAGTTTTATCAAGTTGGCCACATGTGTTGAGCTGCCCTACATAGACCATTGATTGATACGTACCCTTTGAGTTTTATTAACCGTCGCACATCAAAGCTTATTAGTTTTGAAGGCGTGGAAATATGTATGGAGTATTTTTTTTTATCATGACTGAGGTGGTATGGTGGCTGAGTAGTTAGTGTTAAATTGGGAACTGGAATGAAAACCCAAAAGTATATATAGGTACACGAACATAACGAATTGCATGTGTCATATATTTTTCAACTGAACTTGTGATAGCTCCGTTTGAGTCAGCTCATTGTTACCGAAACATGTTTCGCTTTCACAAAGCTTGTATACTAATAACAAATTTGTGAATTAATAAAAAACTTTTAATTCAGTAATTTTAAGGACACAAAAATATAAAGCTACATATTACTATAAGACGACCCATTTGGTGTAGCGGTTGAGACGTCGACTGCAACATTAAGGTTCCGGATTCGTTCCCCGGGCTGTACAAACATTTGTGTGAATAAACATGTCTGTTTGTAATAGTCTGGGTTGTTTAGTAACCATAATACGGGCTTCACGCTTAAGGCTACATGGCGCTGTGTGGATATCAGTAGATATTTATAATTACTTATATTTATTATTATCAATAACTTCGGAGTTAACAGTATTTTTCCCACAAAATGTATAAAAATGCCGCAGCACAAACACGCTTATATAATCATATTGTAATACAAGACAAAGTCAATCTTCTATACCACTTTACATATAAAGTCCCACTTGTACACTTTCACATGTAAAGGAAACACATTTTTTATCAAAAGACGTGAATAGAGAGATACAATGGCGACCTGGCGGCTGGGAATTTTATAAATCACCTCATATGAATCACAGCTCAAAATCGTTTGTTTACCAGAGTTCGTAGATTACCTACCCATCGACATGGTGTCGCCTACATGATTAAGTAGATAGCTTATTTTTATGTGTTTTGGGGGTGCGTTAATGAAGTCTGTCTTGATCTGAAGTTTTATCAAGATTAATAAAAAATTTATAAAAAATGGCTGTAGTTGTGGAGTCGAAACTTAAACAGATCAATTTCCTAAAACTCTGTTTTTTGTTTAAACAAATTACTTTGTAACGGTGCATCATAAAATTCATGAACTAGCGCATCCCTTAATATTAGGAGCTAAAATGACTGCTTATTTTGTAAAGAAAACATTTATTATTACAAATACAAACAACAATTTATTTATAATACATTTGCGTTATTCTTTCGCATCATCATCGAATTTCATTAAAAAACGTAGAATAGTTACTTAACATAGAAAGGAATCAACATTAAATAAAGTGCCGACACCACCGCCAATGGTGATCAAAAATATTAAATGTAGAGACAATCCCATTGAGAGCTCGTGCCGTAATTTGCACGTAGGTGGTCAGACAAGTTCTATGGAAACCATTATACAGGAGAACATTTTAGTTGGTTTGTATCAGTATTGTAATGTAACTACTACCGTGGTGCAGCCTTAATTTAAAAAAAAACTTTATTCAAGTAGTTTTAGACTCGAATTTTTTTCAACGAAAAGAGAAAGGTTAATTTATGAAGGGGAGTTTTGTTTTATTACTTTTACAGTTTATTAGGAATCCAGCTTATCTGATATTACCATTTACCATTACCATTACTCATAGACATCTTCAAACCTTTTTCAAGAGAAGCACATAATGGCCCTTGATTCCCATCGACCGCTGGTCCGCCACGAGGTTGGTCAATGGCACCTAATTAGTGCCATCGAAAACACAATTACTTACCCTTTTTCAAAACAGATTTCACAAATAACAGTTTAACAACAAAAAAATTAACAAAAAATAACCCGCATCGGCATGAGTTAAAACAACGCCTGTCGCAGACACACCCCGAAACAACCCCGATTTTCTGCTTTGCTTTTGCTAAAACATAAATTATTTCGGATAAAACGGACAATAAACTATGGCACTGGGATGGAATCCGTTACCATTGTTGCAAGCTTACATCTCAAGCACACCACATAGTTCGTCATGTACGATATTAACGCAATGATGTAAAAAGTATAGATTCGTGATATGCCCACAGAACAATCGAAAAAACTGTTCCGAATGCAGCGTCAGCACACAAACATATTTCGGATGAGCGTACATTTACGTAAACAAAGAGCCTACAACTGTATTCTCTCTGGTGATTCGTTTTTGAGGCACGGATGGCGTATCTACCTTTATATACGAGTAGGTATACAGAATATCATTGTGTTAACGAGAATATTATAATAGCATGTTTGTGGAAGCTGACGCAACCCAATTCGAAAACGGCGCCAATAAGGTTAAATTAATTAATTGAGCACTGTGTCGTCACCAATACTTACAGCTGATGGGTATTACTGCACCGACAACCAAATTACGTAATCAGGAAAATACACTGTATGTATAAAAGATAATGTCAACAATCATTAACGCTGGAACCGCTAATGAAAAATGAATACCTACAGACCTTTGTCACGTATAAACTTTGTACCTTTTCTTGTAGGTAATACTAACATAAACTGACCAGCCTATTACGTCTAACTGCAGTGCACAGGCTTAGCTTTAAATCATGGCTATGGGAAATTCGGGTCTTATCCCACGCCCGATTGGCCCGATGTCGTTCTAACGAAGACTGCAATGAGTCGGGTTTTTATGCAAATGGACTTCAGACCTTACCCCTAAACAAAAAACTCAGGTCTTTAATTTCGAGATTTACGTCTTTTTTTAGTATCTTAACAATTTTTAGTGAACTGAAGAGCTTTTATTAATTATCAGAATTAGATAAATTATTTTATTATTTGTTCTAAATTATGTTTTGATGAAGGTCATAATGTATAAATTTATTTTGAAAAGGTCTTAAGACAATTTGCCCAAAACGCCGACTTATTGCACTTTTCGTTAGGGAGGCACCATGGGTATTAACGGTTACCATCAAGTTAATAGTCAGGACCAATAGCTAAACGTTTCTCCCGTAGCACGGAGAAACTAAGAATATTTTAAAGAGTATTGCAATAGCTTTTACAACTTGCAAAATCGTCAAACGAACACGGTAGCCGCAACGATTTTGAGCCTTTATATTGTGTGTTATAAATATAAATCGACTGACATTCACACAGTGCCATCTAGTCACAACCTTAGCATGAGCCTATAATATGGTTACGAAACTACGCATAAACCTACTTATACACATTTTTTGGAAATATATACATATTTTATACAGAAAATACCCCGACCAATACAAACAGACATGTTCATGCATACAAATATATGTACTCCCCGGGGGAATCGAACCCGGAACCCATACTTTAGAGCTGACGTTACAATCTATTACACCACATTTGGTTTTTTTTTCTACTGAGAGCTTCCGTTGCGTGCTTAAACGGTTAGAGTTTCACTACAGTATTGTTCTCCTTTGAAAGTTTTTTTAAAACATCCGCGACTGCACGACATGTCTGTCTATTGAGGTTATCTCACTGTAACCTTTTTTATGCTAGCCAAATTTTTTGCAAAATATTGCATTATTTGCAAAGGTATTTTTACTTTCTTTATCCAAATGAATATGTTTTAAACCACGTGTATATATTTTAAAACAGAATTATCATGTATATCATGCGATTTAAATTAATATATTAGGGGATATCGCAGTTTTAACTCTCTTATATAAACGAAGTCACGGGTTAAAGTTTGCGTTAGCTCAATGTAACTATTCCAGGTGGACGAAGTTGAAGACTGTATTCTTATAAAACTCAAGCCATAGTAAACTAATACCAGTATAAACCCTTTAATGCCTCAGGCAGCATTAATAGCTTCATTATCCTCCATAGCGGGCAGCAATCGCGAAGGATTCAATTATCTCAGCAGAATATTAAAACGTTCTATCCACAGGAAAAAATCTTCTCGTAACGTAATATAGATTTACAAGATATACCCTGCATGATCACGTAAAGGGTCGTCTGCGAAAGGCACACTCTTCTTTATTAACTTCCATAACATTTATTAATGTACGAATGCAATCCATCTAGTCTAATAATATTATTACATACATATTATGTTAACCATACGTACATCCAAGTATTGATCCTTCATTAAGACAGTCACAAATACTAAAATGTGGGATATTAGATAACTTTTAATGTCGCCAAGAATAAAATCGAGTAAAATTTGAAACAACTCTAAGATGTTTCTTCGCTTAGCGTTATCGCAGCTTATTCGGCATACAAATAATATAGAGGCAAGCTAAGGATTAAATTTGTTCTTTTTTTATGCTCCTCACCGTCCCAAAGGCTAATTGGATATATCTTTCTTTTTCACTCACAACTCTTTGAAGTTGCCAGCCTATTTATAAATAGGTGCACAACCTGTGACGCGGTAAACATTACTTATATACTTTAAAAATTTAATGCGCTGCTTACTTTGACAACTACTTCTGCACTTGAGCCGTTTTCCCACTTTTTGCCGTAATCCATTCGTATTCTTATTTGTTGACAATACGTATACGTACGAGTATATAATACCAATCATTAACTTCATACTCAATACATTAAAATTACACAAAATTGATCTTGAAAAAAAATGCCGGTGCAATCTTTAGATCATATTTACTGCGAATATAATATCAGCGAGACTAAACCAATTTATTAAATAAAAATAAACCTATTTGAAACGCGCAGTGTAGAAAAATTTATTTATAGTTGCATAATATAACAAAGTGTTAGAAAAACAAAATTATGTTAATAAGCGGTGTGTGAAACCACGAAAAGTAAAAATTCCGTTAAAAGTCATTTGAGAGGGAAGGGATAAATTGAATTAGAGTGAGAACTCCTTTTCGACTGTAACCTAATAGACCACTGCCCAATAAATAGCTCCTGTAATTAATTTCCCGATAAACATTTCAATACAATCAATATTCATTGGACTTCTTGTCTCCACGTGCTGGGCCTGACGTTCCTGGGCCGTGCTCTACTTCATATTGTTGTACCTATAGTGGACCATCGTGTAGAAAGAAGACGGACGGCGGAGAGGGCCCGAGACAGCAGATGTTAGGTCTCTTAGACCAAGTAATTTTACAAGACATTTATCTTTCTTGTTGTACAGGAATACCAGAGCATTATTCGCGACATGTTTTTAGTGGTAATTATGCCCGTACCATTTTAGTTGCAATGAACGACCCTACTGAAAAAAGGGGGAATTGCAAAAAGGGAAACTTTTTAATTCAGATCGAATCGATCAAAGACCAATAACGGTGATTGATTCTCAAAAACTTAGTTCAGTAAGTTCGTTTCATAAATATAAATAATTAATATCAAAGGAAACTTGTTCCATTTTTGTTACGTTTGCAATAAAGCAAAGTACGCGCCTACAGAACTTCCATCTTTTGTTTTCAAGTCAAACGTAATCGGCACCGTGGGATAAAAACTTCGTAGTACGATTTAAAACTTAAAACCCTCTCTGTGTCTCCGAACGTTTGGTAAACATAGGATTATGTTGGTGAGAGTTGAAAAGATGCAATTGGATTACTTCACTTGCAACGTCTTGAGAAACACATGGTGCTTATGGTTTTTTCCTAATTCTTTATAATAAACAAAATGCTCAATGGTGTGTACTGTTTTCCTCCTACCGGGAGGGCTGAGGTTCAAATCCCGTCACGCACCAATGTGTTTTCGAATTTTCAAAATGATATGTTCGTTATCCGACGCTCTTATGGTGAAGGAAAACATCGTGAGGAAACCTCCGCGCGCCTGCGAAGAAATTCAAAGTTTGCGTGAAGTCGCCCAATCCGCACTGGGCCCGCGTGAACGACTAAGGCCTCTACACCCTATGCGGTAAGGCACGAGCCCCTCGGTGGGGACGTATACCGGGCTGATGATGAAACAAAAATCTGGCCATGATGTAGTTAACATAAACTTGTAAGTCCTAGGATACATTTATGGATATAATTAAGACAAAATATAAGTCTCTAGAGACCCAAGGCCAAAAATCAACGTGTAGTCAACGTGCATCATTGCTTTTTTATTTAAGGAGCTTCGTCAATTGCTAGCGTCATAGCGTCATCGTCACCAGCGTCATAGCTACCCTAAGCTATGACAATAAAGCTGAGTGGCAACCAATTTGGTTCATAATAATGTTAATATGCCAACATATGATAAGATTATTATTTGTTTTTCATATATTTCTTTTTGTATATGTTTGTATTATGTTTAAGATTTGTGTTCCAAATAAAAGTGTTTTCTTTCTTTCTTTCTTTTACTTGTCACTATAATACTCGTTAAGGATTGGCATCTACCTCATAGCGGAATAGCCTTTTGTTAAGCAATGGTTGTTTTATGTTACAGTTGTAATAGGAGACACTTTCTTCAATTACAAATTTACTCTTCCTCTAAGAAGCACTGCGTTAAGGTAACATATACTACTCGTACACATAACAAATGAGTGTGTGCTACAACTATTCATAGCAGCTATCGGATCTCAAGCGTCCATCCCTCAATGTTGTGGAATGTCGCCTCCTGAATCGAAAGGGCACAGATTTAAATCCCGCCATGTATATTAATGTATATCCGACACTCTTACGTGAAGGAAAACATCGGAACCTGCGCACTCCTGCAAGAGATATAAGTTGTGCGTGAAGTCGGCCAACCCGCACTGGGCCAGCGGACAACTAAGGCCTTTACACCCTATACGGGTAGGCTCGTGCCCCTCGGTGAGGACGTTTAATGAGCTGGTTATGATGATCGGATCTGTGGCATAGGTACTTTTTTTATTATCTCACTGACTACCGCATTCTGTTGGCCACTGATGGTCAAGCAGCTTCGCCGGGCAATTGGCAAGTCTAGGTGACACTTAGGCTTGTATTCTAGAACAAATCAACGTTGATCTTTACTTAAATTAAGTTAGAAAGGGATGGTACTATTTACCTTATAGAGTGTTATCTCTTTCTCACTCTACTTAAGTGAAGATGAAGTGATGAAGCGCTTGAATCTCGTTCTAGTTCTGGGCCTTAGTGTTAGTCCAGCTTATCGGCAGAATTTCTTAAAAATCTCACTAGTTTATTCTCTTAGATGTATATTAATCACTTTAATAAAAGTTTTCAGCACCAAACGCTACGCCAAAGAACTGGAATTGTAAACTGTTCTAAAAAATATGAAAAAAGTACAACAATAGTAGTTTGATAACGTTCAGTCATAAGTAGGTACTAAAGAAACCTGTGAAGACACATGTGTATTGAAGTCGCTAGCAATCATATTGCAAACTTCCAGCACAAATGAACCTTTCAAACTCAGATTGGAACCTTTACAATAGACAAATTACTATCAGTCATGAAATAGAAATCAAAATACTTTTTTAGTAAAATACACGACTTATGAAACCTGACACAACACATTTCCCTCGAAATTCATGCGCGGTTGCAGATTTAAGTTGGCAGTTAACATCATATTTTCCGGTCCGACGCTATGCTGTACTTTACAGCATGACTAAATTGCACTTTCATGGGATTTATTAAGTTTGGAACATGACCTTTTAATCGCTCAAATATTATTTATACCAGAATTTTAATATGCTAGTAATGTTTATTGGTTAAATGAAATCAGATTGTTTGGGACTGGATTCTTAAAACCGTTTTTCCGCATTATATTCGAGCCAATTTGGTTTTACTTTTATATTTTTATTTTTTCATTGTTAAATGTTAATTTGTTATCATTCTTTAAACTATTACGAAAAATGACGGAATTCATCTTTAATTTCCAACAAAGCCATAGCATCGACTGCATTGAACTCAAACCGCCACGAATCGTACCAATAGAACTCCACATAGCACATATTTGTTTATTTTTAGCACACCCATGTGGAGGAATAAAAATATACACGATAAATATTAAGCTGTGCTTTGCGTTTACCGATTTAAAATTTATTTTGAAATTCTTTTCGTAACAGCAATAGGTATCTAAGTTATATTCTTATTTATAATATGGTCCTGGTTTTAATTACTTTACTTAACGCAGACTTGACTTTGATAATTTTTACTGAAACAATTTTTAAATAAGAATTTTTGAAGGAGGAGGAAGAAGTTAACGACTAATAAGTGAATAAATAAAGAAAACATATCAACAAACATAAGAAATTACAATACTAAAACGATAGAATAGAATATCATTTATTCACTAGAAACATGGTATATTTTGGTGGTTAAACAATCAAATCAATCAAGTGGTTGGTCAACCATTTCAATGGCGTGTAAATATATTTGAAATTATCATAAATTTCATGTGATTGAAACTTCAATTATTGAAATAATGTTTAACAGAAATCAAACAATGTATGATATGATAAGTATTGGATGACCGATGTAGTATGATTCCTTCCAATCTGGAGGGTGCAGGTTTAAATCCCGCCACGCACCAATGTCTTTTCGACTTTCCGAATTATATGTACGTTTATCTGTCGGTCTTACGGTGAAGGAAAACATCGTGAGGAAGCCCGCGCACACCTACAAAGAAATTCAAAGGTTGTGCGTGAAGTTGGCCAATCCGCACTGGGCCTGCGTGGACGACTTAGGCCTATACACCCTATACGGGTAGGCTCGTGCCCTTCGGTAAGGACAGCTAATGGTGTGTATGGTGTGATAATTTTACTTCACCACCTTAAGACAGTTCACTTCTGGATTAAGTTGGTACTACACGTTAAGGTTTTATCATAATCTCAAAGCTTGGCGGGATAATGGGTAACAGTAAGTGCCCATTAAAAGTAAGGTTGAATGAGAGAGCACTGATTTACCCTTTTTCTACTTTAGAGTTTGACACTTTAAGCCTTTCTAATCTGCTGTCACCATATGTGTAACGAACAAGTAAATCAGCATTTTCAACATTTTCAGTACAAATAACGTCCATTTCATTTATTTTTATAATTTCAAATAAATATTAATTGAAACGTTTTCCTGTTATGTTTCATTTTTTACGATTCCGCTTTATTTCCCGGATTGTGGGCCAATAAACATTGCTACGACAAAAATGAGGTTCTTATATTTCCATTTCAAATTAGTTAATAAATATTTCAGAAACAACTTTTTACGTTACAGAACTAACTTGTGTGTCTCCGTAATTACAGGATGAAAAATTCTAAATATTTCGATAACAGAAGGGGTTCTCTTTTTTATACCCCCGTATTATAGTTATTTTTAATATTAATATAATATCGGATATATAAATAGGGATACTCTTATTGGGAAAAGTCGAAGGTACGATATATAATAAATATCCACTTACACTGACTGTATTATGGGTACTAAACAACGGATTAACATACTAATACAGATTCAGTTTTGAGTAAATACTACATGTGTACATAGAAACACCCAGACTAGTTTGTATACATGTTCATGCACACAAATGTTTGTACTGCCCGGAGATTGAACCTGGAGCCCTTGGTGTAGTAGCCGACACGTCTCAACCATTACACCAAATGGGTCGTCGAATAATTGACATACTTGAATGGAAGTACCTATATAATACTCGTAACAATAAGTTTCTTTCAACACTGCCCTGCACCCGTCACTCGAGACGACATATGTGTAGTGTTTTATAACCAGCATTTATCTAGCTTTAGTGTCTTCTTTACGAAACCTACTTCAAAGGGTATAACTCAAATGAAACTCAAAGTCAAATTATATTTATTCAAATAAATCTTTTACAGATACTTTTGAATCGTCAACAGTTGTTTTTATGCCACTGTTCGGAAAAAAGTAGATCTTCGAGAAGACCCGCAAGAACTCGAGCCGGCAACAAAAACCACAGTTCATCGTGCCTACCTTCTAGCAAATCAACTTTGATAACTATGTCATCATCATAAATTATCTTCAGCAGCAGATAGCAGATGATGTTAAACTGAAAGGGATGGTCCACGTGGCACTAATTATTTCCAGGCAGACCTCCGTTCAGCAGTGGACATTTTAGACTGTAATGATGATGATGAATATTCTGTTTTACTTTTATTTATTAAACAGCGGTTAAATTTCAAATGGTGATTTATTAACCTATAGAAAAGGGCAATATGTTTTAATTTATTTCATCATTATGAAAAAAAATTAAGCCGTAGTACGACTTAAAATATGCAGGACTACCAGAATACAAAAAAAAACGGATGATTTTTGTTCGGTTTTCGGTATATGGACCACATGCAAGGCAGTATGATTCTGTCCACAAACAAAATACATGACATAATTGCAGAACACTTTACCTTTGTTCGGCAATTTTATTAAAATCTTTTCGCCTGCGAAGGGGGTTTAATAAAGAGGGCGATTAGAGAATCCGACGGTCGGCAAGATTTGCGACGGTCTGCCAAATTAACTTCGTGCTAGATGGAGACGTTTGCACTCAGATTTACCTCGGTTAGTATAAAACAGAGTTATACAATGCTTTAAATTCGGCATTAGCAATTTCATAATGTTACTTTAATTAATTGTGCTGAATTCCGACCAAGGCATTTCAGAAATTTCGATCCCCTATTTCGAAGCTCGATTTTACAGCTATAATACATTCTAATTAGACTTTCCATGAACAAACTTTCTATGATTTAAAATAGGTAACATCTATTGAAAAATACTTTAAATCAGAACCTGTCTGCAGCAGTGGCTTGTAAAAAGAAAGATAATTTTACGTAGCTTACGTAAGCTTGCCAATATTAAAGTGACATCCCACCATTATTTACTTAATATTTCCTTTTTCAAACAACAATCTATGCATGAACATGTAGTTTAACTGACCTGTTGCTAAAACAATGCATTGGCTTGTAAAAGTTAAAAGAGAGAAAATTTTAACGTAGCTTACGTACGCTTTCCAATATTAAAGTGACATCCCACCATTATTTACTTAATATTTCCTTTTTTTAAACAACAATCTATGCATGAACATGTAGTTTCATTGACCTGTTGCTATCAAACAATGCATTTATTATGAACCAACACAATACTGATGACCTATTGTTCCAAGTAAACTGGCGGAAAAGTAATACAGCTTATGTTTTGTGGGCACATCTATTAATCAAGCCAGCTAATTGGAAAAGTGTACAAAGTTGCCAGCGTAAATAACACTCAATGGGGTTATGATGCAATCCATCAATCATTACTGTTCATCATATCGGTTCGCCTCTCATTAATCAAATGTACCATGATGATTGCGATCGGATGATCGGACCTTTGTTGTGCAATTGCATTGTGGGCTTGGACACTATACCTTGTTGACTTGACAATTTAAACTGTTTGATGCAATTAATTTAAGGAAAATAGATCTATTAAGCACTTTGTATTGTCGTTAATTCGTCACATAGTTAATTTGTTACAAAATTATGTGTAAATATGGACGGTGTTTATTTTTTTATTGTATTGACATTAGCCCGATGGGCGATTGCTTTTGCCCATACAGACAGCTAAACACAGCTTTATTTAAAATTACGGCAAGGAAACCTTAGAGGTTTAACTAGGAAAAAAGGTTTAATCAAATTGTCACTGGTAGAATCTGGATAAGGAAAGTGGCGGACCGTGATGTTTGAAATAAAATGGGGAAGATCTGTATTCAGCGTAGGACTACGAAAGGTTAAAAAGATAGTTTCCTAATAACCACATAGTACAGGACACAATTCCGAACCGCTAGTGATTTTAAAACAATTCTATTCTGCCACCTTTATCGTCATACAAAATTAAAACATAACATTTACTTAACCTACTTTTTAAGTCCTTCATCTAACGAAATTCTGGCAAACAGCGCATATATTAGAGCGACGAAATAGTACACCGACTGTTACGGATGCAGACGTCGGATGTTATGAAATTAAACCGTCACTCTAATTATGTAATAGTAAACTCAGACAAGCACAAGTTTATAAAATATAAAACTTTATAAAAAATTTATTAGTAGAGCTGTGGTCAAATATTAATTTCTATTTACAAAGGTTTTCTAAAAACTGCCATTGGTGGCAGAATGGAAGTCCCATTAAGGTAACTTTTGTTATCTAAGGCACACATTTTGTTATTAAATTTTAATCTTTTATGGTGGTGGCTGGATGAGGAAAGCGGAGGACCGGGATATCTGGCGCGAAATGGGGGAGACCTATGTCCAGCAGTGGACTGCGATAGGTTGAATAGGAAAATCTTTTATGAAGTTTCATGGTATCCCTTTAAGTTAACTATGTACTTTATGCTAGACTTAATCAATATTTTTTATTAATTTTAGGTAAAAGAGCTTAGAGGCAATTTTTTTATTAGAACAATGGACATAAAATATTTCATCAGCTAAAGATCGAACGACCTTCATAATTGTTGTCATTTATCTCTCAAGAAATGTTTACGGTCAGGAAGCTCACCTGATGGTAAGTGATACGCCCGACCATCACAGAGTGGCATTGAAGGAAAAATAACAACTGATACATAGTTTTTATCTTCATCAATGCGATGCACTGCGCCCGTCACACGAGAAAACAGATGTTAGGTCTCTTATACCCGGTACAGTGCCCTCATCCCGAAAAATAAATGTGTATAATACTCCTATTTCACTGGACGATATGGTATATACCTAGATGACGCAGTATCAAGTCTATCTATATACTTATACCTTACTTTGTGCTTAAGTGTCCCTCTCTATCTAAAACGTACTGCAGCTTTGGTTTTCCCCATTTTGTGCCAGATATTTCAGTCAACGCTTAGATATCTTCATTTAAAAACAAGACACAATTGAAAATATCACAATGCTACGAAGGTATTTGGGGCATTCGGTACTTAAGCCGTAATCCAATGCGGCAGTCAGAAGTTTAACAATCAAACAGCGAGATGCCTGCCACAAGCATCTGGCAATTAGTTAATTTTCATTTAATACGTATTTCAGTCCCTTTTGAATTTAGCCAGCTTTTGAATGAATAGGAACTTCGCAGCGTGCCTTTTAACATCGGAAATGTTTTTTCGATCACGTTGGTAAAGTTCCATTTTCAGCGAAAGTGCGATATCGCTCTGGTTTCGTAAATTTACAGCTACTTGGTTCAATGGGTGTCAAAAGACTCGACGGAAACCGGAAAGAGTTTTAAGTTAAAAACAAAAAATTAGATATCTTCTTAAAAAAGTACAATAATGTCGAAAAATGGGGTGACTTTTTCAAGATTTCTTATCTTAAATCGACGATTCCTCGAAAATAAAAAGCGACGTCAAGGAAATCATGTCTCGAGGTATTAAATTGGCAACAATCTCTAAAAAATTTATACCTATATATTCAATTTTTTGGAAATACAATTCCAGTTTCAAACTGATTTTAGCTCGTTACATTGGTAAAAATGAAATATCAATATATAGAATACGATTAATTGCTAGCAATATGAGAAGAATATGAAACCCTATATACAATTGAAAACAATGAGCCAAATGATCAAGCTACGAGTGTTTGCCTGCATTTGCACAGATTTTGAACCAAGAAATACTACTTCGAACTTCGGCTGCCTGTACCTGTGCACTCATTTAGTATATTTGTGCAATCATTGTTTTAACATTAAAAAGTATTTGCAACCACAAAATATCCGCTGCTTAAAAAGGAAGTGGACTGACAACTTAAAAAAAGTGGAGTACCGAGTTATGGCGCAGGATGGGGATGATCAGGTCCAGTACTGAACGACGATAGGTTAAAAATAAGAGAGAATAATAATAATGGTAACCCTTAGCGTCGGTGGCTCAATGGTGTGGACTGTTGCCTTCCTACCGGGAGGGCGTAGGATCGAATCCCGCCACGTACCAATGTGTTTTCGAAATTATATGAACGTTATCCGACGCTCTTACGGTGAATGAAAACGTCGTGAGGAAACCTGCGCACGCCTGCGAAGAGATTCAAAGGTTGTGCGTGAAGTCAGCAAATCCAAACTGGGCCCACGTCGACGTCTAAGGCCTATACACGCGCGTAAGTGTAGGCTCGTGCCCCTCGACGGGGACGTTTAATCGGCTGATGATAATGATGAACCCTCAACAATGAGAGGCTTTATTAAATATACTATCATCTGGTAACTAAATACATATAAAAACGAATCATAACGAATATATTTCATCGTTTAAATTTGCAAACATGTTAAAAGTATTTACACGAGGTGACAGCAAAAGGTGCATGTTTCAACTTTCTCAATTAAAGACTGTAACAGAGTTTGGTGCTGTACTTTCCATCAGTCGTCTGAAAGTGTCGGCAGCACACAGAGCAATTAAATGTTGGAGGTAGATTTGCAAGCGTTCAATTCACAATTGAAAGGCAAGTTTTGAATAGTTCACTCGATCTGGTATATATATTTTTGTTTTTCAGTCAATCAATCAACCTTTGTCACACACAGCCTAGTTACATGCACGCACGCACAAACACACACACACACGAACGCGCACACACACACACATATTTTATATGTCGCGATTGTTCATGAAATTCGATTGTAATAAGTTTCTGTGACTATTGTTATTGTATTTTTAATAACGATAGGCAAATATAGGTGGGCTACCGATTTCTGACTATTGCGATTTGCCTATGGTTAACAAATGTCTGTGATCGCTTCATCGGCCATAAATGTAAATGAATGTGACAATAAAATGTATTCCTGAAAAGTTTACTGATGTACGTCAAAAATGACTTTATTAGTTTCGATGTGCATTTAGTAGATATGGTTTGCTTGAAAACGATTTACTTTACCTGTTCCTTAAGAAATCTGTAGTTATTTTGCCATAATAATATCGTTTAAAACTTGTTGATTACAAGATTTGAACGTACCTGAAACAGAAAAATATGGTTATTAAATATTAATATTTTAAAACTTAGCTGTTTTTTATTACTATAATTGGGCCAATAATAATCATTCTTATTCCATTGATGTAGGTAAAATTAATCAAGTTTTGATCAAAAAATTCTGCAAGCGGTTGCTTAACATTAAATATAAATATCGAAGGTGCATTGTTATTTAACCGACTTCAAAAAAGGAGGTTACTCAATTCAACCGTATGTATCCTTTTTATTTGATATTTGTTCGCGGATATCTTCGTCGTTTCTTTTTTTTCTTGAAAATGTTTTTCCATGATAAAGAAACCAGGGTTTGATCAAGGTAGACGAGAAAATCAAATTTTTTAAAATCGACTTAGTGCAACCACTGCTTAATTACAGTATATTTATTCCAGTAATAACTTTTTTTAGGAAAAATCAAAATAGTTAACAAAAAAATTACAAAAAATACCGAATTCAAACTATAAAGGTAAAATAAATTGATAGCTAGGTAGAAATGGTTTAATAATTCTTTCATAATTTTGATGTCGGTGCCAAACAAACTCATCAGCTTTATAACGACACACAAATTCTTTAATTATTGACTACAAAAACAATACCGGTTTTGTAAAGTGCGTTAACTGATAACCGCAGACTGAAGTCAAAGTCGTTTTTTCTTACCGTAACGGAAATCCAACTTAGGAATATCGTTATACCTATTACATCGTTGCGTAACGTTCGTTGACACGAATTCGTTGAGTTAAACGTGCTAATAGGGTGTGGTAAATTAATCATTCAAATCTATAACTGTTTGAAGAACTACAATCAGTGCTTTTGTTTAATTCGTTACAAGGGTCTTCTGAGGGACAGCACCAAAGCGAAAGGCAAAATAAAAAAGAACGCTATTTATTTGTTCTCAGCGATTCTCTCTCGTATCGCGGTCTAAAACACTTTATCGATTTTAAGACCGCGATACGAGACTTTACGAGAGAATTAACTGAGTTATGAAATCGAATAAGATGGTCCAGAAATCTAAACAAATATAGGAACGTAGAAATATTTAGGTGAACCTTTATTAAACCATGTATTTGTCATCAGTGAAAGACGACGATAGCAATAAAACGATCCAGCCCAAATTCATTGTAAACTGGTCTCAGTTAATTAACCTCTATGACCATCGTTTTAAGGTTCAATAATGACTCAGACCCGTCGCTGTTCATCTACGTCGATTATCCAAACACTTCAATAAGTACGCATTCCCGAATCGTATATACATGTATTACATATCTATAGTAATGGAATCCGCTTAAGGCCGAATCAATAGAAACGGAATTCACTCGAGAAGATTTACGTGGTGTTACATCTATCAATCTGGTGTCGGCTCAGGTGCCACCTTATTTATAATTCAATCTAGACACTACGGGGGTGAACGGCGGGCACTCATTCCGGCAAATGAGATGGCTAACTTGAATACTCATGGGTAAAAAGGCTGTTTCGCTTCTATTTATGGATACCGCGTAGATCGACGATTTGCCAAAGATTGCTAGTAAAATCTAGCAAAAGAAAATGAAAGAGCGGCATGTCTGGTACAAATGGGGAGACTATTTTCAGCAATGGACAATGGATATGTTGAATCGAAGGATCTTTTTAAGTGAAATATGTCACGAAGCATACAATCTACCTAATGGTACGAGTAAGTGTGAACTGTACGTCTCTTACTATTGGTGGACTGCGTCAGATTCTGAACTCAAGCCTTTAATATCCTTTGTAAGTCACAGTCTGTACTCACTTATCTACCTGATGATAAGATAACTGAATGACTAATACCATCGACCAATGATTAGTTAGGCTGTATTTGTGTATTTTATGAAATTATTAATTATTTAATAGTAATAATTTCTTTTCTATAAACTATCTTTTGAAATTTCCCTGAACTCATTTAATTCAAAAAGTTTTATTGTGTTCTGAGCTGATTATACGAGCAAAATAGTTTTATGAGGTTTGAAAAAGTTGTGATTGCAGTAAAAATAATTCCAGCGACCAAAACCACCAAAAACTTGTTCCCGAGCAAAATTAATTATTTTAATGCACCTTTTATGAAATAATGGATTTCTCGTTCCATATACAATATTCATGAAAGCTTATATTTTATGAAAATTGAGTTAAAATCTTTAAATGCATTACTATGGGTGGGTAATGCTAATGATCTACAATATACTCCGACTGACTAATTGATTGGTTATTTTAACGATGACACTTTAGTGCGAGTCATAAATATTGAGGCATGATTAATTAATTATACATGTAATTTATTTCCCTTCATAATGTATCACATATATTAAAGTAATCGCTCTCCAAACAAAATGCTTATCAATCAAAATAAGTAAACAAATTGAGGATAAAGTATTTCATTACATTTCTATTGAATTAAGGGTCATTGCACCCTATTTTAAGGGTGATTGTACACATATTATTAATTTAGAGAAACAGGCATGCAGTGCTCTTACTACTGGGCACTCACGACCAAGGCACGATATTTGTCAAAGTATAAAGAATACCTAGATCCATCTTATATGTAATATTATACAATAAATGAAATCAATTAGAATTAAAACCCTTACTACTACTTTTTACAAGGTGTAGACTCGGTTCTGGTCGTCTAGGTAGGTACCACCGCAGTGCCAGATATCGGCCGTGAAATAAAGTATTTTGCACTTCTATATATCGGGATGAGGGCACTGTAGAGGAAATTACCGGTTATAAGAGACCCGACACGACAAATGTTAGTGTCGTTTTCGGTGACGGGTACGGAGCAGTGTTGACGGAAAATAATGACTAGCGAATGTCATTAATTATCTTCAACACTTCATCTGTCATAGGTAGGCATTTATGACATCAAAATATAATATCAGCTTCTCTCTCTCTCTCTCTTCAACCTATCGCAGTCTACTGCTGGTCATAGGTAATATCAGCTTGTTCTTTAAAATACATTATTAAGTATAACATTTTCAATATCGCACAATTTTTAAATAGCACAAAAAATATCGAACGCAATGTCAATATTTACCTAAAAGAAGCAACGACCCTGGTAGGCCTCCTCTATCATTAATAATTCATTCGATCTTTAACTAATCTCTCAAAATCTCCTTTGCACGAGGCCCTTGTACAGTCGGCGGCAATAGTACATTATTATATGAAATTATTTTTACTGGTTTATTTATTAGAAGTAAACAGTGTTTTGAATTACTAATAATATTTAAATTTATTAGTGTTTTGTTAAGTTTTTCACATATTTTTATTTTTGTGTTAAAGTATAAATTAAATAAGACTACGAGTTCCCGCAGCCCGCAATCTCATGAACACCGACAACAAAAAATATTCACACACACTTATAACTATATAGAAAACATGAGATCTGAAATAATTTCAATGGAATCCGAAACATTACATATTACACCAAACCGATTGACAAATAATACGTCGTTGTATTCGTATTATTGTATTTATTATAAAAATAGTTTATTGTAAGTAACTGTACTTACAAGTAATCACTTAGTCTGTTTTTGTGTCAACATACACAACCTGGAACAATGCCCAATTTGTACTGTCACGAGGCTCGATAGGCAAGCCTGCTAAAATCTCTTTCAACAAGTAGGTACGTTGCGTTTTGTGAATCGTTGATGTAGTAACTTTAAACCTTTCTCAAATGTAACAAAGCCGAAATTTTACCTCACAAGTTAGGAGCTGGAATGTCCATCAATCAAGTGTTTGTTGTGCGTTCTTCGCAATCACTGGTGTATATTTTACGAGAGCTGCTAATAACGATTGTTTTTTTGGCTTTTAGCTGCTAAGTACTATATTAGTAGTGCATTGATTACTAAGTTTTTATATAAAGTCTAGAATTTGCATTTATAAAACATTGTCAAAGTGTTGCCCGAATTGCAAAGAATTGTTTTATTAATTTCCTACTAAACAGTAGGTGACACTTGATATAAAGGGTCGTCCCCCACATTATATTCGTTTACTCGGTCAACGTCCTCGGAGTGCCTCGGATTGGGTGACAAAACTTACTCCTACTAGCCATTTCTTATGTATAATGTATAACGAGTTGCTAATATATGATAGCATGTACATATCGTGTAATAAAATAATCTGCACAACATTCGGCTGCGTCATCCGAGGTCAATCCCGAGGAAACGTCATTTTGTGCATTTTCCCAGTTACCCAGGACATTGTAGGCTGAATCATCTGATGTCAATTCAGTCGTTGGTCACAGCTCCAATTTTAGGATAGTTGTAAACACCCACCAATCCGCATTGAGCCATAGTGGTGGGTTACGGCCCAATCTCCCTATAGCTATGCTGTGTGGCTGTGATGATCAGGTATTTAATGTATACTTTTAAAGCTAAATTACCGATCGCTAAATATGAAGACAGAACACACATTGAAATACGTATTTAGCCTAATGAGTATAAAAATCACTCTCTTTCTTATAAATAAACGCCCACTTAGAATTTATTGGTTTTTGTATCGGATATTACGCAATACTTTTGTTTGTCCATTCATACACGTGTATTGATCCTATAAAGTAGGAGCAGAATCAAACTCTCATAGATGTAAAGCAATGTAAACGATCTATAGGCATTACAAAGTTGCAAGCACGTGCCCTT
>PQWD01008073.1:0-100551 GCA_019425675.1 Leucinodes orbonalis
AGGTATAAGTATGTTTACCCGTTGTTTCATCATCATCATCAGCTCATTAAACGTCCCCACCGAGGGGCACGAGCCTACCCGTATAGGGTGATTAGGCCTTAGTCGTCCACGCGGGCCCAGTGCGGATTGGACGACTTCACACACAACCTTCGAATCTCTTCGCAGGCGTGCATGAAGGTTCCTCACGATGTTTCCTTCACCGTAAGAGCGTCGGATAACGTACATATATTTTCGAAAATTCGAAAATACATTGGTACGTGTCGGGATTTGAACCTCAGCCCTCCCGGTAGGAAGGCGACAGTCCACACCACTGAGCCACCGACGCTCGCCCGTTGTTTAGGTTAGGCTAAATGCTTAGGTTGAGACTAGATAGCTGTTGAAATGTGAGTGAATATTTATTAATGTTCTCGAAATTTCGAAACGAAAACTCGAAAGTTTGTACCTACCTACTGATCAATCATTGTTCGTTACTCTATAACGCAAAAACTACTCAATGTTGTCAATATTTCACTATAGTACAGCTGCACACGCCAGGATCAAGGATTATGTAATAACAGACAGTCTATTTATATTTTCCTCGAATTCCTAAGGGAACAGAATTCGCGGATGAAATCGCTGCTACTTAGTATTTTTTTCTCCAGCATAAACCTTAAGCAACTCAATCCCAACTCAACTCAAATACGAGGTTTTAACCCACTACTGATATAACTAGGAAGATGGTGGCTCTAGCACCTACCTAAACGATTCAGTACCAAGTCTTCCACCTAGTTCTTAACCTGAACATAATCATAACCTTAACAGATATTACATAAGTACGTAATATCTGCCTCAATTTTACTAAATTCTCTTATGGGAAACTTAAGATCAAGAAATGACTAAATAAAAAATATATAACGACTGAATAGTAAAAAAACCCTGAAACTTATGTAGGTTCTTTCTTCAATTAAGTCTTTGAAAACATTTTTGAATCATAAAAAAGATTATATTGGTTCAATTTACTATTATTTCTGACGCTACTACTTGTAGCATACAAATATTGTAAGTGTATTAAGAAAATACTGTTGACATTGAAATATTGGGATTTGGTCGGTATGACAATGACTATTGTATGCCAGTACATTTTGATATCCTTATAAAATTATTTATGCAATACATCAGTTATTATTTTATCGATTAGTATTATCCTTTTAAAATAAAAATATCATTAACATCATCATCAGCTCATTAAACGTCCCCACCGAGGGGCACGAGCCTACCCGTATAGGGTGATTAGGCCTTAGTCGTCCACGCGGGCCCAGAGCGGATTGGACGACTTCACACACAACCTTCGAATCTCTTCGCAGGCGTGCATGAAGGTTTCCTCACGATGTTTTCCTTCACCGTAAGAGCGTCGGATAACGTACATATATTTTTCGAAAATTCGAAAATACATTGATACGTGTCGGGATTTGAACCTCAGCCCTCCCGGTAGGAAGGCGACAGTCCACACCACTGAGCCACCGACGCTCCTATCATTAACATAAATAGTAATTTATAGAAAACCTTTTTTATAAACTATACAACAAATGAAAAATATAATTATAAGAAATGATAGAAACTTTTTCGATTTATGAATGTTATAAAATGGACTTTGCATCGATTACGTTCACATACAATATTTTTTTCTTACAATCGCATTTTATCATAAAGAAACGTCAAACAAACAGTTGATTGAGATTGTGTACTAGTTAGTTCATTGTTTGTTTTCTTGTTATTGTTGTTATCTCTCTTTCTGTAGGGTTTGTGCCTTGTAGTGATAGCATAACTGTGAGGAGGTCGGGGCAAGATCAACTACGCGGACTCAATGAGTACATCTATTATGACATAAAGTAATCAGCGTTGTAGGATCTTTGCTGTTTTTTGTACATAAGCGATCAGTCTTAGGAAAGGCGGGATTGAAATTTACAATTTTCTGGTTATGTCCAAATTTAAAAAATACATTATTGAAACATAAGAAATGTCTAGGAGGTATTATTATAAATTACAGAATAGCTATATTATTTTTAAAAAATATATATTTATGTACATTTAAGTGCCAACATTATGTCATATCGGTGGCTCATTGATGTGGACTGTTGCCTTTCGATCTGGAGGGCGCAGGTTCAAACCCCGTACGTACCAATGTGATTTTGAAATTATATGTACGTTATCCAACGCTCTTACGGTGAAGGAAAACATCGTGAGAATACCTTCGAAGAGATTCAAAGGTTGTGCGTTAAGTCGGCTTATCCGTACTGGGTACACGTGAACGACTAAGGACTCCCTTTACGTTCCTCTCGGTGGGGACGTTCAATGAGCTGATGATGATGATTATGACAAATGCTACAGAGGCGTATTAGTGGAACATTTTGGTTTATTGGTATAAGACATGACTATAATAAATAATATGTTTGTAAAATTTTTATATTGTATACTTTGACATTTAATGATGATAATTTGTTTCTCATTATGTTTAGCTATAAGTAATTAATATTTGCACACCATTTTACTGGTAGAATGTAAAGGACATCAGAAATTGTAAAAGATATGTATACTACTTACATTCGAGCAAATAAATGAATTCTATTCCATAAGAGATTATAAATCTCACATATATGAAAGTGAACTTTTAATTTAAGCTATTTCAAAATGTACAAAGCATTCCAAAAAAATTACCAAATTTTATGCATGTGCCTTTTGATAAGGAATAAAACCTGGCCCTGCCTTTGACATTCTACACAGCTCTCCTGTTCAGTGACATTGCCGCACGTGTTTTCTTATGCATACCAAAAATGAAAATACTCAGGCCGTAGTGTAGTTTCCTTTTTTTAGCCCCATAATACAGATTTTTGTTACGTTTTTTAGCGGGGAACCTTAGATTGTGCGCTGGCATCGGGCCAAGTGCATTCGCTAAGAGTATGACGCTTGAACTGTTCGGGAATTTTTAATTAATAATAATTGTTTACTCATATAAACGTTAAGATTATTAGTAAAATTTTAAATTAAACAATACGTGGCATATAAAATTTTTGCTGGTAATTCTTGATAACGCAGTCAACTAATTTTGAATACTAACATCGCATTTTAAGTCTTCGATTTTTTAAAACTTATTTTTTTAAGTAATTTATGTTTGATTAATTCTTAAGTTGATTTTGCTTTCAATAAGTATAATATTTTCAGGATTATTGAAAACTAAAATTTATCAAAGCTATATCTAGATATTATAAATAACTCGCTTTCAATAAATATGAGCAATTAGACAAATGACTCTATGTTATAAGGTCTAAGGGCCTCTTGTTGCTTAACGTGCTATGTTAGGCTTTGTTTGGTGTTTCCTTCGCGTTAAGAACGGGAATATCAGTAGGAGAACTAGAGTGACTGACGTAGCCCATAGGATAAGCAAGTTGAATTGGCAGTGGCAGGGCACATAGAGCGTAGAATCGATGGCCAATGGGGCGTCCACGTAATGGAAACGAAGCGTAGGCTGATCCCCAGCCAGAAGCGGATTAAGGTGGCGGTAGCAGATGAATATAAACTATAAGGAATCGGCTGCGTGGAAATCATTAGGGAAGGCCTTCCTTCAGCAGTGATATTTTAGGCTGTAATTATGATTAGATAAATCTTTTAATATTATTAAATCTTTGTTAACATTACAACCTAATGACTCAACAAACTTCAACTCATTGGTGAAACAATTCGAGTGATTCCAGATTGAGACGCTGCAGAAAATAAACTTTACAGTGTAAAGTTGAAAGTAATCGAGAACAGATCCAATAAGCTCTAAACATCAAAGTCAGCTGGCCTGAACTGTTTTCAAATCGACGATTCGTTGTTACAAAGTTCATTGTATACTTTTCTTGGTTATTTTATAGAGTATCAACTGGAGTTTTCTATTATATTTAACGGGATCCAATTTATTTATTGATGTAAGTATTAAAATAACTATAATGAGAATTATGAGTATTGCTATTTATTAAAGTCTTTTGGTTTCAAGGAAACAATGATTTTGACAAGAAATTCCAAAAGTGGGTTATATTAATTATGATAATTTTAATAGCAAGTTCCTTATGAATATTGAGAGTTTTAATTGTATTTGTGGACAATGAGAAAATGTCTAATGTAGGTAAATGACAATTAGAGAAATGACCTATTAACGTAAAAAAAAACATCAATGAATCGTCTTTTCGTCTCCGTTTTCCTCGTTTAGCGACCAGTGAGCGATGGACCGACAACAGTTTTGTCAAGTTGTCGGTCTATCAGGCTGGAGGTGCCCCAATTTACGCTTGCCAAGGCGCGGTCTCCACTCGTGCTCATGTGCTCCAACCGCCATCGGTTCTGCGACAATAGATACCCCCCCATATCCCTGCCATGCTTACTTATCTGACGTCTTATGTTGCTTTATTTAGTTCTCTCGAGAATGTCCAATTTCTATTTACATAGGTACTGTAAAGAAACCGCGAGCTTACATGGCTCCATTACCGGTTGAGTGACTTTAAATGATACCATTAAATAATGTACATTATACTGTGTAAATATTTTTTAGTGATGAGGGCAGATCTTAATCAGTAAGTAGACTGATTTTTACAAGTCGTTTCTAATCTTTATCTTCTCTTTCTTTGTTACTGGTACGTGACCATGAATTGCTCTTTTACTGAGGCTCAAAAACTAATTAATTATTTTACCACTCACGCTTTTGGTCTAGAATATAGCTATCAAAACTGTATTGACGCGGACGGACTCTCTCGGATCAAACTTCAGATTTGGCAAGCACTGCACCGCAGTAACTAAATCACGGCGCATACGGAGTGATCGTTGACCTGTTTTTCAAGTATCATTGCCAAGTTTTAAACTAAAGATTAATAATGTTATGAATATTCGAATATGGAATGCGACATTTGATGTTTATCTTTAATTAACAAGATATAACCGTTGAACTTACAGCGACTTTCGTCAGATTAGATATTTTGGTAAATACTTGTAAATTTTATCAGACATTACAAAAAAAAAATAGATTGTTTTCGAATCCTACGCATTACATCGATTTACGATTATAGCATTAAAACATCCCCGTGTAAGTTACCTCATGGATTCCTTATTTAGAACTGGCCATTTGTGTTGGCAGCTACGCTAAGGTTTTAACCCTATAAGCGTCACAAACAAAAAAAATCCATTGTGTCTGGATTCCATTTGTCTGAGTATTGACTTAATGGGATGAAGTTATGCATTAGAAAATGTTATACTTAATGCACTTTTTACACAATTTGAAACAAGCAATGACCCAGCCAATTTAGTGTATCAGATGCACTCCCAGGCATTATCTTGGATCGGTTCCAGTTTGGCACACACCCGCCTATTTGGATACAGGCTTTGGGCACTTTTTATCAAAACATCACGAAGATTATTCACAGTGAATTAATAAGTTTTTATATAAAGAACTCCACGCTAATCGTGGAGATCTTAAGACTGGCAGGTTGTTCGATTGAATAAAAAAGTTCAAATGTTTTGTACGGTCTTTGCCCTTTCATAGACAGCTTTAAGAAGAAAACTTTTAAAATGTTATTTAATTCTTTAAATTTGCTGTTTAGAGATAGGCTTTGTTTTCACATTGACTATAAACCTTATATTATGTAAAATAAACATACAGAATGCAGTAATAAGTTGAAGTAGTTGTTTCAATTAAGGGATTAAATGACATGCTGAATTAATCTGATCCTATGATGTTTAGCTTGAGTAGTTTTCACAATCCATACTGCTACTTGTTTTATATTAATAACCATATAATAATAAAACTAGCCAAGTGCGTGCCGAACTAATGAAATAGAGATATACGAGTACATACCTCTACAAAGTGTCACATCACGCAACACGGGTATTAAAACTGTACTCTAAAACTAGTAGTAATTTACTTTAATAGTAGTTTTTATAGCAATTATAACACGGCATCATCGATACGACAAAGTATCACATGCGAGCCCCAATCATTGCTGGTACAGTCCACTGCATATTTTTAAACAAAAGGAAGATACAATCAGTAATATATAAAGACAAGTTTCCCGTCAAAGATTTAAGACGATAATATATTTATGTTTGGTTATCGGTTACGAATTAACTATATTGGGATGCGGTTTAATTTTAATAATGTAGTAAAGCCTATGTTTAGGGTGGCTATGCCTGTATCTCTCTTTATCCTATAGCAGATCATTGCTGGACGTAGGTCTCTTGCATTCTGCCCCAGATATCCTGATACTCCACTTTTCTCATCCAGTCTCCATCAGTGACCTTTTGTACTTCATCTGCTGTCTGTTTCTATGCTTGCCAAGGTGCGATCTCCACTCTAGAACTCGTTTGACGGTTATCGGTTTTGCGATATACGTAACTAGCCCACTGTCATTGCTTGTATATGGCAGACTATCATATCTGATTGTTATCATAATGACATGTTATTTTGGATTAACAAACTGATTCACAGTATATTTGTTAATAAATAAATATATATCCGAAATCAACGTCCATAATATTGACACAGTACCATCTAGCCCCATTTTTTATACGTATATTACGGTGTACAGGACAGTCACAACGCTCACTTGATGGTAAGTGACATAACAGACTCGCTGAAGGAGACCAAGAACTGATAGACAGTTATTATTCTCCGTCAATGCTGTACTGCGTTCGACACTAGAGACAATAGATTTTAGGTAAGGACCCGGTAATTTTACTAGTTACAGTGCCCTCATCCCGAAACACAAAAGTGCATAAGTCATTATCCAGTTACCGTTTACCAGTTAGTATTTTTTTTATATTTTTTAAATAATCCTACTCTCATTGGCGCAGGAAAAGATTGGCTCATTTTAGTTTAAGTTAGTTTTATTTTCGTTATTTTATTTTATCTACATACTTTGCATATACTGTACAAAATTGTTTACCAAACTCGAAGCTGTTTCATCCGAAGTTATATTTTTGTCAGACGCGCTAAACTTAAATGCACGCGTTTTAAAACGAACCTTATGTTTAGGACGACTATCACTACTTTGCCGTAACACAGTCTTGTACTAGTACGGAAGGTAAAGGATTGTGTTTTCTGTACCTACCTACAAAATAAAATGATTGATGTATTACTAGTTATACCTAGCTCAATTTAAGAAATAAACTGTAACTATCGAGGTTATAATGGTTTTGGTATGTACAAATTGTAACATTATTTATGCACAATAAATATTTTTGTATTTTGTATTTTAAGTAAGCAGCATGCACTATGGGCTCTAAACAACGGAATAATCCTCATTAAAGAAAGTTTTGACGATGTAATACTACACTTTCTCAGGTATTACATTGGTTTACGACCAATAATTTACTTCTTAACTCTAAGAAAACCAAATGTATTAAGTTCACAATGCCTAATGTAAGGCAGGTAGATACTTTCATCACTTTGGATGAGGACCCATGGAGGTAATAATTCAACCGTTTTCCTGGGTTTAAAATTAGACGTAAAATTGCAGTGGGGTCCGCATACTGCGGCTTTGGCAGGAAGGCTTAGTTTCGCTGCATATGCTGTTAGGAAGATAAGAAGTCTCACTGATATTGAGACTGCAAGATTGTGTATTATAGCTATTTTCACAGCGTGATGTCCTATGGTCTACTTTTGTGGGGGTCTGCTGCTGATCTACAAACAATTTTTGTATTGCAGAAAAGAGCCATCCGTGCCATATACGGCCGTAAATCATGTGACTCACTAAGGGAGTTATTTAAACAATAAATATTTTAACATTACCGTCTCAGTACATTCTAGACTGCTTCATCGATGTACACAAAATTTACATGTATTTTCAAAAAAGTCAGATAATCATAGTTTGAAAACTAGGAACAAACACAAACTTGCCGTTCCAAATCTCAGATTGCATAAGGTCGGGAACTCATTTGTAGGATTAAGCATTAAAATATTTAATAAGCTACACAAAATGTAATTGATTTACCCTTGCATAAGTTTAGTCTCATGTAAAGTCGATTTTATTAAAAATGCTTACTATAGTATTGAAGACTAGCTTTTGCCCGCGGCTTCGCTCGCATTAAATTCGGGTTCACACGGTACTTTCATTTATCACTATACGTAGGATTTCCCTTCCTCCAACTTTAAAGGTTTCGGGGTCAATAACAGATTTTTTTAGCAAAAATATTGTATAGTGAGCTTAAAGTTAGACATATGCTGTCGCGGACTTTTTGTAGACCTTTAAAAGGAGAACAATACTCCTACATGACTTTTGTGTAACTTTAACCGTTTACGCAGCGTACGCAGCGGAAGCTCCAAGTATGAAAAAATACCCCGGATTTTGAAACATTCTAATAAGCATATATTCATAAGCTATCTAACACTGAAAGAATTTTTCAAATCGAACCAGTAGTTCCTGAGATTAGCGCGTTCAAGCAAACAAACAAACAAACAAACTCTTCAGCTTTATATATTAGTATAGATTATATAAATGATAAAACTCATGGACTTGTTGATCTCCACGCCTGCACTACTTTTGTTTTTTTTTATTTCATCTATTTAAATTATATAATACTTAACTGCTTAATAGTACTTTTTGTAGATTATTATATTTTACCAATACTTAATATGATAAAATTGTAAATACAATTTGCTTTATATAATTATTTTGATTACAAATCTTTCTGTATTCAACACATTTTTTTTTTAAAAGAGTAACTACTGAGTTTCTTGCTGGTTTCTTCTCAGTGGAAAACTACCTCCCGAACCAGTGGTAGCTTCATTTGACATTCATAAGTGTTCTATAAGGACCTAAACTGAATAAACACTTTTCATTTTCATTTTCATATCCTTATGCAGATAAATGTATGTTTTGCTCTGAGGTCGAAATACCTCATGTGTTGACGCCGACTTTTAAACCATTACACCATAAACTCGTATATAGATCGTTAAAATAGTATTATTAAGCCATTAACAAAGGAAAACAAAACAAAACATGCAATTTATTTAATTATTTCATTTTGAATATCCGGTTATCATGATACTAGTACTTTAAATAACATGCGCGTGTGGCAGAAACATACGTAACATATATTTTTATGTATAGTAAAACACAGCAAGAGTTATGAACTATTAACGATATTATACAACTTTTGAAGTCAAATTAAACTTTGTAACTAATTGATAAACTGACTGTACGCACATATTGATTTTTATTTCGCACTTGGATTTTTACATCTAACATGGAATTTTGTTTTTATTCACTATTAATCAGACACTTTGACTGTCTATACAACATATTTTGTTATTGCTCATATTTTGTTGTGTATTTCATTTTACATACGCAATGCAAAATTTCAGAATGTTTATATTTATTTATTTAAGGTATGCCAACTGTACATATACTTAACTAGGAATATCACAAATATTTTAGTTAATGTTCTAGTACATGCATCAATTGCAGGCATACACAGCATTCTTTAGTTACAAAGAGCATCAATAAAATGACAAGAAATATTTAATATTTCAATATAAAAATAAAAACTATGGGAACTAAGACTGCTTAGCAGGTAAGCTGAGAAATTGAGATAGAAAACAGGGTGCAAATAATTTTATGAACTCACACCTACAAATAAGTATCGATTTTCAGCACTTTGTACTGGTGTCAGCAATCAATCATAAAACATTTGAAATCTTACCTACCTAACTGGTTGCTACAAAGACGAAAAGGTTAAAACAAAAATTTATTGAATTACCATTCTGCCTTGGAGGCACGCGTTAATATCAATAACAGACAAGAACAATGGAAATAATCTCACTTAACTATAAACAAATTAAAATGCAACGCTGCCGGGTGTGAATTTATACATTATTCATGGGGGGGTTCGTTATTAAATTCCTTGAATATAATTTATAACTAGGCCAATAAGGGTCACCCTGCCTTTTCAACCAGATAAATAAAAGGTCGAAGAAATATAGCCGTTATTATCTCCGGTCCAATTTCCTTACACCTACAAATAGCGTCATATTTGGACCAAAAGAAACTTTTAATATTACGCCGTCGGGTGGCGATGCGTGCTAGAGATGGGCTCAAATGAGATAGTGTTTTCATTTTATCGAGCACGTCTTGCTTATATCATTTGCTTTGGGTTAGATATTTGTTTATAGAACAAGTTAGCTCACCTCATATGTTATTCTGTCGTGTATAAATTACACTCATGAACTCAAAAAGTAAACGCATGAATTTCATGATAAATTATGATTTGAAACTTAGAAAAAAATATGCTGTTCTGTAAAAAACCTTTCAATCAGTACTTAAGAAAAATTAAACCTTGCAAAAAGAACTGAAATCCCATAAAAAAAACATAGACAGTTCATAAAAAAATATAATTTTCAATTAAATCCTTAAATCCTCACCCCATGGCAGAGAGCGGCGTAAGCGCGCTAAGTAAAGTAGTACAAGCCATAATAAAATGAATAAATTGGCTAAAAATGCGATACTTTATTTATTTAGCATTTATTTTGCAAAACTTTCATGATAATTCTATGAGGTATTAGGTTCCCATTAAAACATTCAATAATAGGTAATAAAATATAAACATATTTAATAAAATACACGCTGTATAAATGAGTATTTTGCCACTCCACGCTACATCGGAAGCCGAAAAGCAATAAAACAGTCTACGCCGTTCCGTCGAACTTTCAGGTGCATTTTATATTTCGAAATGTTTTTCATTCCGTACGATTTTATGATTATTTTGTATTCTCCTTTTGTGATATCAAAAACTATCAAAGGTATTCGGGATTCTTCTAGAAAAGCAAAAATAAGTTTCACACAGGGCGTTTGATGTACAGAAATATTTTATTGAAATGCAAATGGATCTCGGATGTATTCGAACATTCGTAAAATCAGGTGTATTCACAAATATTTTGATTTAATACTAGTTCTGTTGGTTTAATCAAATAGGTTTTCTAACAAAATATAATATTTTGTTATGCTTTTAATATGTATCCAGGGCGATAGAGGGCGTAGCGGCGGTTAACGATCACACAAGTCAGGCAGCTATTGTAGTATTCTTTTCGACCATAAAACACTTTTTTATAAAGTTGAGACATTAGGTGTATCAGAATGCTCATTGAGTCTTGTAGAATTTACCTCTCTGAAAGAGTTCAAAAAGTGTGTATTAATGGCACAAATTCGCATGGTGCCCTTTTGCGCATGGAGTGCCCCAGGGTTCAATTTTAGGCCTCTATTATTTCTAATATATATAAATGACCTCCCTTACTATTGTAAAAGTCTTTCGGATATAGTTATTTTGCTGACACACCCCTTGAATATCTGAGACACACACACTGACACCACACAACCCTTGAATATCTGAGGTGAAGGAAAGCAGCGTAAGAACGTCGGATAAACGTACATGAATATAATTTCGGAAATGCAAAAATACATTTTTGCAGGGTTTTGAACTTGCGCCCTCCACATTGGAAGGATTCCTCCGTACCAAGAATGGCAAGTTAAGCTGTTGATCCCGCCACCAATCCGCACCGAGCTGTCGTGGTGGTTGACGGCCCAAATTCCTGACAGCCATGCTGTGTGAGAAGGCCCATCCCTAGAAAAAAATGTTATAGGCTGATAATCATGACTAAAAAACGCTTTTGCCTATTTCCCTCCCAAAGTGGCTTCAAAAAACGTAAAATACTATCACAATATTATTTTAATGGTGTCTTCAACTTTTCCGAGCTTACAACTCGAAAGCAGCTTTATGAAAATATTTCATACTTTGCCTAAGCGCTTACATCTTTCTAAGAATAACATAATTGTGTTCTCATCTCATACAGCGTTCAAATGTGACCCTTCCACGAAAAGCTTATAAGGAATTATGTGGTGCTCCTTTAAATTTTATTCATTATATAATTCGTAGAAGGAAGCACTTGTATTCGTTATTTTTATAATTTATACTACAACTCGAATGAAGGTTTTAAATTTAAGGCCTTTTAAATTTAGTTCATTTCTTTTAAATACAATAATTTAGGCTTCTGAAGTCAATCGATCTGATCCAAAATACTCCAGCGTCTCGTAATTCTTATTTCAATTTAATTAAATTCACAAAACGAAAGGCCAAAATTCCATTAACTCTTTTGGAACATTGAATATTATCTTACATGGAATCTTAGATGATACAATTTAGAGACGATTGTATAAGGGCATTCGCGTGGGTAATTTTATGCATTTCTACTACGAAAGCAATCTAGTTATTTCGTTGTTTGTCATACTGAAGAGTATATTTGAACAAGTTGATAGATTTAATTCTAGAATTAATATTGTATAGCATTAAACGTATTTATAGTCATCATTGAATCAGTTTTCTAATTTTTTTTGTTTTAGGAACAATGCATAAATTTACCAGAAATTTTGCAGAACGCTTAAAACTTGGGACATTAATGTTCTCTGACTGGATTTAGAGCCGCGTATTTCTGACATTCAAAAATGCTGTAATTTTGGAGTGGAGTTTAGTACGGTTTATTATTTGTCTAATATTGAACTCTGAAATATGAATTTCGCTTTTCCTTTTGTGCGACTGTCAAAATAAAATAGCCAATGGACTCTTCGTATTTAATGATAGTGGTTAGCTAGAACACATTACCTGTGAAATTACGTTAATATTATTTGTTTTTTGGATTAAGCTTTCAGGAAGGTTTCGTGCTTGTGATTCCTTCATTTGATGTAAGATATCCTCCACTTTCTTTATCCAGTTTTCACCACTGACCTATGCGTGAAAATTTAGTTAACTAGTAACTGTGTTTTTTTGTTCAGTGCCACTTAAGATATTCGCAGTAATAAACATCGCCGTACTATTTTATATATTCTTCTGACTGGTTACAAAAACAGCAGATGAGTTAGGTGAAGCTTTCGTCAAACATAATAGTTTAGACAAATAGTTTTTTTATGTCATAAGTAAATAAAACGGTCATTTTGCACACTTGGTGGTAATTAATACGCCTAAACATGACAGATGCAGTATTGACGTAAATTAGTAATAGTAGGTAGTCATAATTTTTTCCATCAACACACACAATAAGCAAGATGACGGACGTTAGTTCTCTCATAACAGGTAATTTACTAGCTTTAAAATAACCGGGTATAAGAGACCTAACATCTGTCGTCTCGGGTGACGGACACAGTGCAGCATTGATAGAGAAAAATAACTGTTTATCAGTTGTTGGTTTCCTTGGTCAGGTGTATCACTTAACCTCAGGTGAGCATCCTGACCGCCCTGTTCACTTCGTAACAAAAACACTAGCTAGTTATCTCGAAGCACTAAACTGCTTAACACTCCTATTTAACTGGAAGATATCTGGCACTGCGGTGGTACCTACCTACCTAGATTATTATATTTAGCTTGAGTGGAAATACCCAACCCTAAATATATCTAACTAAAAAAATAAGCTAACCTCTTCATCATTATCAAATCCATCAGTACATGCGTTAATTTTTCATACTAAGTAGGACTGTTAATCAGCTCGTTCGCGCTGTAAAACGTTCTGCTAGGGTAATTTTTATTTGAACACGAGTATTTGGTTGCGAGTGAACATTTACACAAAGCGATACTCACAAAACATCCCACGCAAACTGTCCACGTTCGCAACTATACGAGCGCGCTATTAGCATGTATCAACTCAAAACAAACATACATTGCGCTCTTTTCACTGGCGAGCACTGTTGTAAAATACGTTGCGTAAAGCACGCTTATATTGTGTAAGTTTCAGAGTGAATCTATTAAAGCAACACTTGCCCAGTGCCTGCAAAAATAAGTCTAGATCACCAGCAATTCAAGCAAAGGTCACTTAGCTTAATTAAAAGAAATCATAATGAACGAGGTTCTAGTGACCTGCAAACGTTGGATGTCAGCAGAAAATGGTTTAAAACAATTTATAAAATAGAACTATCCACTTACCTTTTCACTGTTAGACTCGATACTGCGTCGATTAGGTAGTAGTATTTTGTAATTTTGTGTTCCGGGATGAGGATACTGAAGCTAGTAAAATTACCGGGTATAAGATGATGGGTGTAGTGTTGACGGAAAGTAATGAATTCCTACTGTTATTATTTTCCTTGAACGTTAAACACTAAACACCTATTGAGTGTTGTAAATGGAAATTTCACTCGCTATGCTTTATATAAAAAACTCGTTACATGCGTTTGTTTTCAAATATTCATTGCATTGTTAAGATAAAGTTTATCGTCTGTATCTCAGGTTTTTAGATGATATGCGACGTCAATGTTGAGTGAAGTACTAGCATACGTTATTTTTATGTCGATAAATCACAAAGCTCAAGTTATTAATTGACGACAATGAGCACTTAAAATACTCTTATTCAGTATCTAATCACCATAATCTAAAGACAAAATGACTGCTGGTTTGCGAGTAACTTAAACTAATTAATGAGGTTATTAAATTGTAACTCTTATTTTAATTGTGATTGTTTTCTAATTAAATCATTATTGTTTGATACTTTAGGTTTACATTTCATTCTGAAATGCTTTTGTAAGCATTTTAGAATGAAATATTTATTGATGTCCAAACCTAACAAGTTATTCAAATAACATTTTCTTTTTATACAAAATAATGCTTAGTTAATAAAAATATTACACATATGATAACGGCAATAAATTACAGTTATCTTTTATCAACCTCTAATTCTTTGAATCACTGAAGGGCTTTTCGCGACAATAATCTGGTAAAGAACTTGAACGATCTTAATATTCTACAAATTTATTCTAGCTTCGATTCCCGCGGGCTATCTTTACTGATAATTTGATATTACACGCAGAATAATTAATGAAGTTAGCCAATTGTACTAAATGTCATGGCTTGGAATGCCTTCTTCTTGAAGTATTTCCTCAACACTTATTTTTGCGAAAAGATCCTCCTCAACTGTAAGAAGGGCGACTAAATCTACATCATTGTGAATAAAACAAATTGAAAACTGATTGTTTAGCCCAAACTAAGTTGCACCATGGATTTATAAAGTAAAGTAGGATAATTGTTAAACTTATTTCCGTAACACAAGGATTAATTAGCACTCATCATCATCACCTTCTTAGTTGAGAAGTGGGCGTGACTTGTTATCCCTTACCTACGCTTATTTTTATGTTTCGCGTTGACATTAAACATTGGTAGCTAGTCGTATATATCTGTGACATTTAAAACATCTACAAATTTGGCTAAAAACAATCAATATTAGTTATAACTATTCGCTGCCATTTTTTGACAATCATTGGTGTGGTCTGTTGCCTTCTGATCTGGAGGGTGCGGGTTCAAATCCCGCCGCGTACCATTGTGTTTTTGTATTTTCCAAATTGTATGTATGTTCATCCGACGCTTTTATGATGACAGAAAATATCGTGAGGAAACTGGCGAACGTCTTCAAAGAGAAGTTCAAAGGGTGTCCGTGAAGTCAGCCAATCCGCACTGGGCCTGTGCGGACGACTAAAGTCCATACACCCTTGGCGGGTAGGCTCATGCCCCTCGGTGATGATAATTATGATACAAAAAAAAAATTATACTATTCTTTATCCATATTTTAAAGTTATATCTGCACGTATTGTTTAATGATTTCAGCCCGTGACATCTAGGGACGAAGCATGGATTTCATCTTGTCCTGCCAATTAGTAAGATTGATAACTCATGTCGCTGATATTGCTTAAGTGTTGATTTAACTATAAGCATAGTTACATACCTGGGTACAGTCATTGAGTTCTAATCAATCAAGGTGTTACTACTCACATGACGCGTGGAGTCCATTTGCTACATTAGAGTCCAGTAATGATTAATTGGATTAGATGTTCCGGCGCAGAATTATACATTATACACGCGTTAGTAATTAGTATTAAGGCTCGGCTTCTTAGATAAAGGTTTCCTTTATGTTCCATTCTATGTGGAATAATTTGTACATATTACGTCTCACATTCTATATTTGTACGATTTGTTTCTATTTTATTTCATGTAGACTTTTTAATACATTAACATTTTTATTTTATATGATAATAAAAAAAACACTTTCTAATCGAAAAATAAAAGAAGTAAATAATAATATATTACAACCTAAACTAAAACTGAAATTATTAAAACTTTTAAATATTTTATATTGGTTATAAAAATACTTAACTATCATATGCGGCAATGTTTAGCCAATAACAGTATGTGATATTTGAGTGATTGGAATAAGTGATACTTGTATTAACGTACGTAGACGACTGTATGCACTAATGTGTTATTTAACGTATGTACTTGTAGTTCAAAATTGCATTTAAAACCAAGTAGGATTCGAACCCATATTTTTAGAGCAAACTGCGCACTACGCTCATATCTCATACCAGTGGCACAGTTTCAGTCATGAGGCAGTAAGTGGCAGTGAGCTGGTTCACTTATGTCGCAGAACCGATGGCCGTTGGAGCAGACGACTTCTGGAGTGGAGACCGCGTCTTGGCAAGCGTAGCGTAGAACGCCCTCCGGCCCGATGGATCGACGACTTTCGAAAGGTCGCTGGTGGAGGCTGGATGAGAAAAGCAGAGGTTCGAGGTATCGTGCGCAAAATGGGGGATACTTAGTCTGTGCGTTGATTTTAAATTTGTTGTGTGATCCAAGAGCTATATTCGACGAGGAGAACGCATAGTGAATATTATTTTTTACAGTTTTGTAGAGTTTGTTAAGGAATTTGCTGAGCTACCTGATTGTATGAAAAGAAAGAAGATATCGTGATTTGGTCCCAACTATTATCTTAAGCCCATATTATAGAATGTGACTCGAGCATTGATCTTTACTTAAAAAGACTTAGAAAGGGATGCCGCTATTTATCATATATGGCCCTTTCTTAAAAAGTAAAAACCAATGTTGAATCTTGTTCTAGAATACGGGCTTAAGTATGAAAATCGTTAACACTGACCGTATTGGGACGTATAAAGTTGATGAATATCATTATAGCCATGCTCTATTGAAAGGCATTTGCCCTAGAGTGGCACGTTAGAGCCTGATCAAAAATACTTACTTGAATAAAATAAATATCCACATTCGCACAGCCCCTTCTAGCCCTAAACTAAGCATTAGCCTGTAATTTGGATACTTAACAACAGATAATCATATTTATTAACTTTTTGTAAGCACATACATATGAGAAACACATATATTAAATGATCTACATATTCGAAACCATAGGTAATCTGCTATCATTAACAGCACTCAATCTGATAAAAATGTAATTAGTTATTGTTTTTGCGATTAGTGTCACTCACTTTGTATACCCTACTCATAATATCTGTGTACTCTACTGCCAATTCCTATGTGCTCGTACAATGAGTTATAGTACAATATTCCTAAAGCCATACTCTGTACATCACTGAAATCAGTAAAATCCCCCTCATGCCAAAATAACGCTCTTCATTTACCAATTATAATCTCCTAAATATTGCAGGCTGTATCCAATGCTTGTTTGGGAATAAAGATGATTCCATTATTTTCGCATATCGAGATGGCGCGTGTAAGGACGTGTATTTTTGAGTACAACAATCAAATTATAGATACCATCAACCTTGCTATATTTGAATCAATTAGTTAAATTGTAACAATATATTAATTTTCGTTACGTAGTAATTATTGACTTTTAAGTCATCATACCATGTATGGTATGCTTTTAGAAATTAAATGACAGTTTGAATAACTACAAAGTAAGATAAAAGCAACTTACTTAGCATCGACTTCAAGATTACAAAATACATATCAAATCACTATTTTTAATACAATATAAGTTGTGAGTGGAGACCGCGTCGCGGCAAGCGTTGTGTAGGACGCCTTCCGGCCCGAGGACCGATGACTTGCGAAAGGTCGCTGGTGGAGGCTGGATGAGAAAAGCGGAGGACCAGGATATCTGGCGCAGAATGAGGGAGACCTATATCCAGCAGTGGACTGCGGTAGGTTGAATAGAAGTTGTGTGCTATGTAAAATTGCTCTTTAAAATTTAGTTACTGTAAGAAGTTGGTCTCCTCTTTATTAAAATCTTTTCCTCTTTTTGGCTTTGGTGTTACTTTTTACATAAATATCATAGTAGTAACACAGCACCCATTAATATAAGGATCAAGTTACCACTAATGGGAGATTGTATGATGAAAAGGATTATCGACGTTTTAGCTGGGACGATAAATGTGTGCGTGTGTTTGTTTATTTGCTTCGTTGCAGTATCCATTTAGATTGGTGATCTCAGACTGTGATAGACTCTATACTGAGCCATCAAGGTAGGTACCACCACAGTGTCAGATATTGTTCCGTTATGTTTAACGGAACAATATCTGGAGTGTATGCACTTTTGTTTCGGAATGAGGGCACTGTAACTGAAATTACTGGGTATAAGAGACCTTAAATATGTTGTCTCGGGTGATGGGCGCAGTGTCGCATTGATGGGGGATAATAATTGTTTTTCCATTGTTAAGTGATACCGCCACCCTGATAGGCACTTAGAGCGCCAATAGAACAACGAAAGTTGCTATCATCATTATCAGCCTATAACAGCCCACTGCCGTGCACAGGCCTTCTTGCACATCATCGCTATGGGGAGATTGGGCCTTAACCTACAATGCGGGCTTCATATGGATTGGGTTGACTGTTGTTCCTTAAAAAGGAATCGTGAAAGGAAATCTATGAAGGGGTAGGAGGGTTTTGCGTAGAGTTGTTTCACGCCACTTTCTTCCTTCTCAGATTAGGTATTTTGTAGTAAATATAGCTTACTTACTGAATTCAGAGTTCCTATGGAATGCTTTGGGCTAGACAATAAGGGCTTATTGATTAAAAAATAAAGTAACTTCTATGAAAAAATAAGAAACGAACCAAAATATACTTTGAAACTCTAATAAAATTTAAATTTTGATGCAAAGGCAAATATAAAAAACATGCGAAAGATGTTAATCTGAATTGTTTGTGTATTAACAGGATATTTTGACATCTGTACTGACTTAGGCTACCTCAAGCCACGTTCATCAAAAGAGTTAATTTGTCTCGGCCTGTATATTGTGATAATCAATCCCATTGACTCCATGACAATACAGTGATTACATTAATACATTACGGAAATAGACCTTATCATCACTAAAATATGTATATAGTTATGTAAAGACTTTGTCTTTAAGCAAACTAAAAACTAACTCAGTTTAAAGCTATATATAACTACTCGTATATATGAAACTCACATACAATCTATTATACTATTGTTGTATCGTTTTTGTATGATTACTCGTATTATATAGGTGGCTTAGTTTATTTGTAACCATGCTATGGAAGAGCGGTGCTGTTTACCACAAGCAATCAAGCTTAAAAGGGAGTACCAACTACTTATTTGTATTAGTCTAAGTTGCTGAAATAAAGTTTTTGTATTTTGTATTTGTATATGGTTGCAGAAATGAAAAACAAATTTTACATGGTAGAAATAGATGTTTATTACACTGAAAGAGGTTATGCACAACCTATTTTATAATTTATATTTACAATTTGTACAATTTCTTTTCCATAGAACGAGTATATTTTCAAAAGCTAAGAGCGTCATTATCATTTTGAATGAGTCGGTTACATAAATATTTTGTTATCATTTTATTGTTGTCTACGAAAACAAAGCAATCAAAATCCTTGTGTCGAAAGTACAAAATATTTATGGAATAAAGTATTTAATTCAAGATAAGTTATACAATTTATAAAGCAATATCTTTATAGGTTTTATTATTAGATTACAAACTTTGGAAACATTTTGCTAATGACAATTTTAGTTACTATTTAACATAACGTTTAACGTTTCAAATATAGCTTTAGTTCACGTCTTCTTCTATTTAACATTGGGAACTATAACATAAATTTTCCTCGTGTTTATTTACATATAACATTTACCGTTTAATATCCAAGTCTATATAAATAGCAAAAAACGGTAATTAAAAAATCAGAACTTTTATTAAATACAAGCAAAATTGATCTTTTTTATTCGCCTTACCTAATTATTTCTATAAATCAAAGCTTTCCTTGTTACTTGTTGGTAGGTTTGTGCGATTCTTAAGTCAACTTTTTATAAAAGAAGAAAATGACAATAGGAATAAGAACAACATTAACGTTCCTAAATGTATTGAATTCTGTTAAATAAATATCGTAAAACAAATTATGAAGCTTAAGTTAACGTTCACATGAGAGTACGAGTAATTATTTGAACAGTCATTGTTCGTACCTTAATAATATGTTTTTGTATTATATTGTCTCGATTCAAACGAAATTAAAACCTTTCATTACCTTAATTGTTTGTTTTGTGGGTTCTTTTATGTAATTAAACGTAACCACTTATTATTGACACTAATTGATGCAATAAAATCATGCTCATTTATTACATTTGATAATTAAATAGAATAATTGTTTTGAAGCCAATTGATTTAATTAATATTGTTGTGGCGTATTAATTTAACCATAGCATTGTCATTTATGATTGAAATATTAGTCATTACAATTAAGAAGTATGTCACATTTCTCGACAAAAATTTCTTGTAGCTAACCTTCTAAAACCATCGCTTAACGAGGTTTTCCACAACGTACGAATGAGTTCATATTTAAAACTGGTAGCTGTGAAAATTTTATCATAAATTGTGTCACAAAACCTCTTAAACTTAACACTAGTAGAATCTCACTCACTATTCACTAAATAAACATCGAATATCTTTTATTGCGGTTTCGAATGCCTTTAGGGTCTTGTTAAATGAAACGAAAAGTATCATAACATTAAAGCAATGGTTTGATACTGTTTATTTAGCTGAAGTTTTTGCGTAACTTCTTAGAGCTCATTTTTTACATTTATTTGCAGCCAGTTCGACCAAGCCGTCAAATAAGGAAAAGTCCCTTGGATATCCCTTCAAGTTCATTTCCTGTTTAATTTATCAAGACTTATAGTTAAATATTTGTTAGCAAACTTAAAATCTTAAGACTTTGTTACATCAACTATTTATTTCTACAAATAAATTGAAAATGTCGTGCTGAACTTGTGATCTATTTCTTTAGTAACCATAATACTATTTTAAATTATTACAATTTGATATTATTTTTATTTTACTAATAAATACAAATTGTAATAAGATACTTAAATAGTTAAAAATAATCATATTAATAAACAATAGTGATAAATATTAATTATATTTACAGTTGCATGTTATTAATAAACTTATATCAACATCATATACCTACTCAAATGAAACCGATGTAATTCATAACATTTTATTTTAAATATCATACATACTACAGCAAAATACAATCATTTTTCTTAATAGAGTGAGTTAGGATATGTATTAGCATTGAAGCATATAGGTCATGATATGCGAAATAATTAACATTGGGACTCATTTATTGCCATGGATGTCAGTTACACACTATGGAAATATTTGTAACCATTTTTTTGTTTAAATAAAATCCTATCTCATTAACAGAACTATTTATATCATCTATAATAGAACGATTGATATGAACTATATATATATATATATATATATATATATATATATAATACTGAGATATGAAAATATTATGAATATTCAACAAGCTCCAAGTAACATTACATATACAGAGTATCGTCCTTTTTAATCTTATACTAAAGTTAAATAACACGAATTTAATATTTACAATATAATGCCTTAGTAATTTAAAACAAGTAAGCTTCAAGTTCTGCTTTGTGCTATTTATGGTAACTTATTAAATATTCTTTGAGTTATGGAGAAAATAATTTATATAATTATTGACGTTCACATTTAAATTTAAAGTATGATTACGTCAAGTATGAAATGTACACGACATACAATTTAACATTTACATCTAATATCACAAATATCTTTGTTTCTTTTCAAGTTATGTTAGACTTAAAACACCATTTTCACTAGTATCGCGACCAAAACTGAATTAGGCACAACTCGACCAACTGCCGAGAAAGCTTTCAACCTAATTTCGTTTTGCACGGGATGCCCGTAAGACTCCTCTATAGACTGCATAATTTCCTTTGGACAAGGCAGCGTTTCTATTGGTATATCAATTAGTTTCTTCGCCGCTGTTTTTGTTTTACTTGCTTCGGTGTATTCTTCGTTTTTATCGTAATAGTCGTAACTATCGTCGGATAGCACGTTTGTGTTCTCTTTATCTTCTTCAGGCTGGTTGTTTGTGTGCCTATCGGGGATCGTTTCGGCGATACATGATACTTTTTCAAGGGCGTGCTTCAGGTGTTGTCCTTGGTCTCGTTACGTAGCGTGTATATCCAGATAGGCGGCAATTACAGCCGAGTGGGTTACCTGAAATGAGAGGGCGTATTAGGTTTTGTATGCGATGAAACGTAATACTACTATAATTTTGCCAAGCTTGAAGGCTTTTTGTAACGTGAACCTTTATGAGGCACAACGTAATAGGTGCTTCAATTTTATTCAACAAAATCATGTTAAATTTTCAAAGGGGTATGTTATTACGTAAAATTGGTTTAATTGACGAGATGATTAATTCAGGCTATCATGTTCTTGGCGTATAACTTTGCAATAAAATGCCCATTAATTCAATATTTTTCAGTAACTAAATTGTTTTGTCATTTAATAAAAAAAAGAGGAGGCCTCCTATATTGATGATACTGTATACAGTTGATTCACGATTTTGTTTCCAATTTAGTTTCGACGTTTGCATGCAATCAACCACTGATTTTTCTAAGAGAAAATGATTATGTGCTTCGAAAGATACTTTAAGCCGTCGTTGTCAGTAACAATTTTAAAGTAATATATAATTATAATTAACACCCACCAATCTGCATTGGGCTTGAGTGGTGGTTTACAGCTTAGTCTCCCCATGGTTAAGCTGTGTAAGGAGCCAAGTTTCCTACATTGGGACGTTAGATTGATTAGATGGTGATAGATTTTTTATATCAAATATATTTTTTTATGTTACTCTTACATTTTCATACAGCAATACCTAGATTCATTTGCATTCAGAAAGCAAAGCAAAATTATAGTAACTTGAACCTGCAGTGAACAGATAGCTCCAACCGCATTAGAGACAAGAAGATGGGTTTTATCCCGACTTGGCACGTGCTGGTACGCAGGTTTATTCTTGAATTGCTTTAGATATTGCGATACTATGAAAGCGATTCTTTTAAATAGGTCGATAATAAAAGCAAGAATAATTCAGTATTCGTTAGCAATGGAACGCAATTGTATGTAACAAATTCTGCCATACATTCGATTAGTTCTTTATATCAAGAAATTGAAGTATCAGCAATATGATGAAATGTAGTAGTTTTCATTTTTCCAAAACCTGGAAATCTTAATTTTCAGACAATCAGGTCATTCAAATTTGAAAACATCATACAAATAATTATGACTATGTAGTGTCATCGTGAGAAACTCATAAGATCAGAATTCATAAATAGCGATCTGACTGACTGACTCATCAACGAAGTAGAGTATTTAACGGGTTGTGATTTTCTGCATATAATGCTAATTCCTGATTGTTATTGAATACGTTTCTCGCATAAAAGCTCCTTTGTGTTAAAGAATCCCTTATAATTAAAGAATAACCTAAAACAGTCACATAAACTTTTAACCTACGAACGTTCCAATATTAACAAAGTAAATAGTCAAATGAGACATCATACCAAACTAGTAGTATGTAAAATACTTAAAATTTAGTACCGACATGAAAATCTGATTCGGTACGTTCTCACGTGCCAAAGCGACCTCTTTTAAACATTTCCCTTATCGTATTACCCGTTCTACGGTTCAGAATAAGGCAGTATTAGCAAAGTTACCGTCCAAGCTTATTCAACCACGCAGGGAAATGACTACTCCGTCGATTTAATTCCTAAATTACGGGGACAAATTAAATTTCCCGTTGAAAACTTGGTACAAAACGACCTTGTGACCTCATTAGTTATGTTAGAATGGATTAAACTGAGATACAAAGGAAAAGTGAAGTTTGTGTGTCTATCTTGATACTTGATTTTGTTTTACGGGTACTTAATAATAGGGCAATTCCTCAAGATAGAATGTTCAAAGCTATAAGGTATGTTGGTTATTTGGTATGTCCAGATACAAAGTCTTCTGTATTTTGTGTCAGTTTTAGGTATGTAACTCATAGTTTTTGGAACAATATCCCCTCGTATGATCAGCTCAAGTCGTATGAAAGCTTTAGATGCCCGGTTCATTAATTATCTAAATATCATCATCTGATTTAAAAATATTTAAGATTTATTTAATATGTATGAATCAAGTAAGGTACACGTTAAATGAAAATTTGTTCACAATAACGTGTTTTACTTATATATCATTAAAATGTAAATATGTAACAAAATAAGACGTATTGTCACCTGAATACTCGTATGTACATACTAGTACTTGTTCATACTTAGACACGAATAAACGATTTCTTATTTTTATTAATTTAATGGTTACCAGGTTAAATTATATTTCAAACCAGGCCACAATTTTTGTTACTAAACCACTCGACTAAAATGATATGAAATTTAAAGACTTGAAGTTCAACAAATGGAGGAGTATCTAATTTATTTGACTTTACGTATCAAATGAGCAAAATAAAATCAAGCGAATGAGTAAGTGACATTTTTATAATATGAATTTGACTAAACAATCCGTATTATTATGCGGATACTTTTTTCGGTACCTAAATAATATAATTTTATATTATACCAGAAAAAGTAACTGAACACCTACTGGACTTATATAAATTGGCATGATCTCGTTATTCTAAAAAGGGTTTAGCGGAAAATGGCCGACAAACACACAGGATTTTCGTATTTAATCCTTTATTTCTTACGTTTCAGTACAGATCGAGATCGTAAATCACGCTGCCGACCGTTCCTATATTTCGTAAGGGTCACGATAAATTTGGCCCTACATCGAGGAACGGCTTTTATTTGCAAAAAAAAATTGTTTGTTTATTAGCCCTTTTATATAGCTATTGTGTATTAATGTTTGATTATTCATACCTTTAAAGGCTTAAAGCCTTATTGTTTGCATTGTTCTGCTCGCTTTTAATGCGACATATCAATGTATGGGGGAAAATGTGCCTTCCATTGTTGTATAGGCTTTCACTTTTAATTTTTCTTTTATCTACTTAATTGCTTATGTGGAAGAACTTTTATGCTCGAGTTATAGTTTATGTAAGGCTTCCTGCGCGGGTCTTTCACCTATTTCAATGCAAAATATTTAAATTTAGGCCAATATCTTTACTTCTTGCTAAGTCCTGGAATAAAGACTTAGCTTTTCAAGGAAAACTGAGACACCTGATAGATTTAGATCGTGATTCGAGAAAGTCTTTGTTAGGAATATTAATAGATTATTTGATTAGCAACACTGTCAATTTCCTCGATAAAGTTCGTAACGTTATGTCAACGTCATCATCAGCTCATTAAACGTCCCCACCGGGAGGCACGAGCCTACCAATATAGGGTGTATAGGCCTTGGTCGTTCACCCAAGCTCAATGCAGATTGGCCGACTTCACGCACAACCTTTAAATTTCTTCTTAGGCGTGTGCAGGTTTCGTCACGATGTTTTCCTACACCGAAAGAGCGTCGGATAATCGTACATATAATTTTGAAAATTCGAATAGACATGGTATGGTGGTACCCCGGAATTTGAACCTGCACGCAATGCAAAGAGCTACCGACGCTCTTTGAGCCATCGACGCTCATTCGTTACGTAAGAAAAAGTTTTTTAACACGAACTTCCGTTACGAACCCTTTAAAAAATGCACTATGTTAATTATGATTTACTTATGTCTTATGTGCGCAGTGATTCAATTCAAAATGGGAACATATTGAATTATGAAAACAACATCATGTTCAATAGTATCAGATAACAAAATAACTGTATGTAGTATAAATAGTAGTATGCGCGTTTCCATAACCATTGCTATTACACAAAAAACATATGTCGTGGTGGCGTTTACATTCGCGGCAGCTAATTTTTGTATTTTACGAGCTAGAACAAAAAATATTATACTAACGAGCTTACGGTCACAATACGACGTTTAAAAAATCTAAACGTTAAAAATTTTATGATTATTAAAAACACATATTTGTATGTACACGAGTATCTTCTTATTACACCACTCGTCACACATTATTACTCGTATTCTTAGCTGTAATTGCTAATTAGAGCGTGAAACGATAGGAACGTGTAAAGGCTTACCTACATATCGTTTATATCAATTACAAATCTCATTTACATCAACAAACTTTTGAATATACTCAAATAAGATTTCAGTAAACTTCCACATTCACAATTATTGTTTCGCTTTCAATGCAAACATTAAAGGGTACATGCCATTAATAGGCTCTTTAGGCAAGTTCGTTGTATATAAACTTATCTAATATCACCCAAGCCGATAGAAACAGTTGTGTCCCCAGAGTTCTAATGATTGAACACGTGATTCCTTTGGGATCGAGCGAATAGTGCACAGTCTGTTAAATTTTGAGCATAATGTTAATTGGTTTACCGAGCCCATAGAATGAGTTTTCATAGTTTCTTAATCTTTTCGTTGATAAAGCTCTTGTTTAATAAATAGGTGGATAGAAGTTGTCAATCATTTGTGTGCTCTATATGATTAAATTGTTTAAACAATATTGTGTCTGTGTTACAAATTTTCACTACTATTAGTGATTCCTGTGTCAATCAATGCTTATGTTGATAATTTGTCAAGTGTTCATTAAATATTCACCTTAACCGGTAGTTTTGTCTTTCTTAATACATGCTGTTACATATATTTTCTAAACTTCAAAAATCTTTAGACTTTGAAGAACGAACCCGCAAAAGAGTACTATTATATAATTTAGTTTTTCCAAAATGAATTGTTGATGTTTTGTTTAAAGAATTATATGTCATCCTTTTGGTTCAATCACCACATTTTTGTACAATCAAATAACAGTTATTACTTATTCTTAGCACTAAATAATTACACTAAACGATAAGTACAAAAGCCAAGAATTACAACGACTTTGAACAGAGAGTAAATTTACTTTATACAATGGGAGGTCCTCATTTGGATTAGTTGTTGTGTTTTTATTATTACCGATTTTTTTACATGGTGACAAATATTTTGCGATGATAAAAGCAAAGAAGTTCGTTTAAGATAAGTTCAACGTTAGTATCTCAAACTATTTAGGACCTCGGACCAACTACGTCATAACTTACAATACATACAGCTCCTCGCAGACTGATTTATGGTCACGTGATATCCTATCGCAAAATATAATCCTTCAAACGATTTTTGTTGGTGTTTTTGGGTATCCATAGTTGCGTTATTGAGATATCAAAGATCAATTCTCAGTAACGAGAATTTTACATTGACTGCGCTGCCATTTCTTATTAAATTTGTATTTGTATATACCAGAAAGAGAATTTTAAAATTTTATTCTTTTCTTCATTTTCTTTTTTTTAATATAGTGGTGCTAGTTTTATATCAAACAAGGCTCTGGCGACTTGCCAACATGAATTGAACCGGCGCATAATAGCACCACTGCAGGAAACCACCATAAATGTGGAAAGATTGGTCTGTAACCCACCATACAGCACGCGTTCTAGTTCAATGCTAGTTAGCAGGTTGTCAAGGTTTCGTTCGTTATTGAACAAAATGAAAATCTATGATTTTTTTTCTGTGATAGTAAAATTTTAACACAAGACTTTGAAGAAGTCAATATTGCGAAACTGTGCATAAACAACACAAATAATAATTGAATTTTAAGATTCCCCAGTGAATATACACGTAATGTTATGTTATCAGAATATTGTCTTGTTATACTTAGATATTTCCTCAATAAATGTTTGTATGTAATTTCGCTTACAACACGCTTCGATAAATGCTATAATAATATTAAAATAATAAGCTGGTGAAGAACTAGTGACTTCAACCCTTAGAACGCCAATGTCACCTACAGGCGTCCAAAACAATAAATTTTCTATAGTGTCTGCATTCCGTTAAAAGGGTGAATCGAATTGGACCGCCATATTTTTTAAGTCAATGGGGGAACTACATGGATTTGTTCAAATTTTTGAAATTTTGTGTTCGAAAGATTCAACTTATGCAAACACAGCAAATGTTTGATTTACAAATATAAAAAATCCAGTAGAAAAATATATCAAAATCATTTTAAATAGCCATGATACACGTTAATCCGGGTCTTACAGTATAAAATGCGAGCGACAAACTGCCTCGCTTCGCAAAATTATGCAGTACATTTGTATGTAAATAATAACCGATTTACCAGCGTCAGGTCGCGTCCGATAACGCCAAAGCGACGTAAACCATTATATATACAATATAAGTAGCATTAAGGTAATAAATTATGCGCGGAAAATTCAACTCACCGTCCAAATAAACTGCTGCTGATGTGGATTTTTCATTTTCGACAACGGGTCGAATAGACTCGTACGATACAGTTTCTAGAAGATTCTCCCTTAAATCTAGCACAATAAGACTGTTAATATCTTCTAAAATATCTTCATAGAATGTCGTTAATCTATTCCCAGATAACGTAAGCTTTCTAAGCTGAGTGAGCCCCCCGAAGGCTCGATCTGATATGTATTCTATAGCGTTATTATCAAGCATTAATTCCTTGAGACCCCAAGACTCACTAAAGGCCAAATTGCCGATCATAGTCAGTTTGTTATTTCTCAAATTTAATTTCGATAGATTTTCTAAGCCTTCCAACGTTTCTTTTGTAATTACTGATATATAATTGTAGTCTAATCTTAATTCTATAAGATTGTTTAAATGCTTAAAACAACCTTCGTGTATGAGACTCAAATTATTATTCGACAGGTGCAAACTGTGCAAGTTTGGTAAATTGAAGAAGACGTCTCTTCGCAACTCTGCAAGCCAGTTGTCTTCAAGACTGAGGTTCGTAAGCATCATCATTTGTGCGAAAGCGTGTTTCTCCAATCTTGTTATTTTGTTTGACTTCAGGACAATTTGTTTGATCGTCGATGAGTTTGTGAATGAGTAGGACGATATATTTGTTATAGTTCCAAATTGAATAGAAACGTGTTTCAATTTATCGAGCCGGACGATTGCCTTAGCCGGAATAAAAGTGAGGGCGTCGTCTGATCTTACGTTGAACATAAGATGCTCTATTTCTGATTGGGATGAGAAATTCGGCCAAATGGGGTCGTCCTCTGTTATTCCACCGCTGAATACCCAGCAGTCTGCTTTCGTTGCCATTTTCGGTTTGTTACTGTCGCAGTAGCAGTGGACTTTGGATCTTCTGTCCTCGATGTCGCAAACATTGATGAACACCGGCGAGTAGTACCGTCTGTCAATTTTTGGTTTTGTGTCGTTTTTGCTTTCAATAATCGTTAACTTTACTGTCATAAGTGATGCTATGATGATCAGGTACTTGGAGACTTGTTCCATGATTTAGAAGATATCTGTAACAATTAAAAATACATTGACTTTTACGTATAATATTTTAAGCAAACAATTACGATGATTACAATTGTAATTAAAGAATAATGATTTCATTTTTTTAAATAATTTTAAATAAAATGTTTTGAAAGTTGGCGTGACAAGCAAATAAAAATATTCGGGCTCCCACCAATTATTAACAATAATATTTACGATTTTATGTCAAATAAAATATAGAACGAGTGAATATTCACACCTTATTTCCACACCTAGTGAGGTTATAAATATAAATCACAGGTTACACTGTTGATTTAAGTAATAGTAATGAGACACATTAATATGTAATTCCGTGACAAAACGTAGTATTTCATCGCCACTATTATGTCGGGTTGCGTCCTTATTATAAGTTTAGTATATTGGTTTGCACTAATATTTAGATTACACGCATAACGTGAATTATCGATATAAAGTTTATTGTTAAGGAAGTTTATTTTATAATATACACAACTTATAAGTAGTCATAAACTGCAAAGGAACTTAACAAATGAAAGGTTCGATAAATTTTATATAACAAATACAATTCATTAATCTAGTAAAGGTCATTTTTCATGTCAAAGGACATTACTTATTTTTGATATCGATTTTATTACCACTTTAGTTATTTGATAAATGATAAAATATTGCAAAGAGATTTTCCATTTAGTAGTTACCTAGAATACGATTTGTATTATCTAGTATATCACAGTAAGTTTCGGAATAATAAAAACAACTTGACACATATACACAACGCGCAAGTCAATAAATGTATGTTTTATTGGAAACAACACTATTTGCTACATAAATTGCAATACTTAAATTCCTATACGTAATTTTTCCCTCAACAACTATTGTATAGCGCGATTCACGAAAAATGGCTACAAATGACGATCTTCTGCGCAGAAATGAAGAATATTATAATCAATGTGAAATAATATAAGAATAGAATATCGAAAAGTGACATGAGTGTGAATAAAATACAAGCATTTTCGCCGTCACCACACCTCCAAAAGGCCCAAAAAAATAACTTCAGCGCAGTGATCATCTTTCGGGAATCGTACTCTACTCGTTTTCGCCTGTCAGCTTACTGGATTTTAACTATGGACTTTGGTGAAAGTTTGCAAGCGGATTAAAAGTTTCGCATCCGCTGGCACAGTTAAAAATGCATTTTAGCCAAAGGAAAGTTTTTATCTTTGTATACAAAAGTATGTTTTTACGGTCCCCGCAGGAGTTAGAATTTCCGCTTTAAAGTTTTAGTCTGTGCCGGATAATCGGAATGCACAAAAATACTTGCGACAGACAATCCTCATTAGTCTAGTTAACTTTAATGTTTTTTTATTTACTGGCGGTAAGTGTTGCTGACCATGACAGATGCAGTGTTGAAGGTAATGGTTAACGGTAGTTAGTTATTATATAGAGCGTCGGTGGCTCAATGGTGTGGACTGTCGCCATCCTACCGGGAGGGCTGAGGTTCAAATCCCGACACGTACCAATATGTTTGCGAATTTTCGAAAATATATGTTATCCGACGCTCTTGCGGTGAAGGAATACATCGTGAGGAAACCTTCATGCACGCCTGCGAAGAGATTCGAAGGTTGTGTGTGAAGTCGTCCAATCCGCATCGGCCCGCGTGGACGACTAAGACTATACGGGTAGGCTATTGCCCCTCGGTGGGGTCGTTTAATGAGCTGATGATGATGATGATGACTGCTCTGTGCCCGTCATCTGAGACGACAAATGTGAGGTCTCTCATACCCGGTAATGTGACTTGCTATAGTGTACATTTATTTATTATAAAGTACATTTATTTATTATAAATGTCCTCAGACACTTACAAAGCGTCTTCTAACCGCAAACTAAGCATTTTAGCCTGTACTTATACTATCGTTACGCCTAGGGATTCGCTGCTTTTACTTAACTATCAATTGTGAACTATTGAGCACCAACACTAATTGCATTAATGTTTATTAATAAATAAGGTTTTCTAACTTACAACGCTAAACGTGCCAAAACTGCGTTAAGGAGGAAAGTTGTAATTTCGTTTTACCCTAACTTCACGTGAAGACAGTTTTTCTTAACTAACGGTGATTTTATCACGCACACGTCGCCAGCAAATTGATTCGCTGTGATTTTGTGTTTGGTGAGAAAAATAAATGGTTCGCAGAAATCGGTATACCGAATACAATTACTGCACGTGATTCTGAAATCTTTTGTGCAATAAGCGGTTTATGTCATAACTTAATTCGTTTTGGGCAAATAAATGAGAAAAAAGAATTAAAACAATGATAAAGCATTTATTGAGCTAACAATAATAAGAAATGACTAAACATATTCAGATGTCGTATCGGATAAGTTGAGCTTTCACGGTGTAGAAAATTGAACCTAATAAAGATAACCAAAGGCATCAGATTTAATAGCTTTTCTGTGTCTAGATTCCTGGCGATCAAAGGATTAATATGAAGATATTATCAAGTAAACACAACGGGACGTTAAGCTGTCGGTCACGGCTACAATCTTGGGATAGTAGTCGTTGCCTCCCACCAATCTGCAATACCGCACTAAGTGGGTAGTGGGTTACGAACCAATCACGCTATGCGAAGTAGAAAGGCCTGTTCTCTGCAGTAGAATGTTATAGGCTGGTGATGAAAACCAGTCTTTCAAATAAATAAATATTTTAACTATTACTATATTAAAACAATTATCATTATCATCAGCTCATTATGCCCCAACGGCGATTTCCTCCACTTTGAGGATGTCGGATAAACGTACCTATATATTTTAGAAAAGAAATTGTCACTTGTCTGGATATGAACCTACGCTCTCAAAACAAAAATGTGTGTAATACATGTATTCCCTTGGCAACATTTGGCGGTCAGGAAGTAAGAATACTTCAAAGTATTTCGCTTTTACTAATTTCTGGTTTAAAGTAATAAAATTGCCATACAGTTATATGATGAATCATGAACATTTTGGGTATTATGCATAATTCAACATTGGCCTCGCAATGTCATCACATTAAAAGGCAACAGTATTATAATGAATTTCCGATACGCCGAAACCTTGCGTTATGAAAAACATTAATTGAACACATATGTACTGGTAACCCTGTAAAGATGATCCATTTTAATGAATTTGAATCCACTTTGACGTTACTGAACCCTTTACTAAAAAGATTTTGAAGTGTACAAATATGATATTAAATCTATACTTATATTATAAAGCTGAAGAGTTTGTTTGAACGCGCTAATCTCGAGGAATGCTATAGTCTATATGTCATTACGCCAATAACAATAGAAGCAGAGCCGGAAGAATGAATTTTTATAAAAATCGGGGGATTTTCTTTCCTACCGATAGCTTTATTAATCCTTATAAAAAATAATGGAAAGTATTCATTTAAAACAAAAGCTTTAAGTCAACTATATAAACGCGTTAGCCCAAAGTTACTAACAGTAACCACTCGGACAAAATCATGGGCAAAAGATAGTTATAGGTCAAGGAAAATTCATTTGAGTCATTCTTCCTGCTGTCCCTTAAAACTTTGTCATTCGTTGTTGTTCTGTTATGATACATGAAATTAGAAGTTGGAGTTAGTTTTTTTAGTGAAGTTAAGCTATGCTTACCTACCACGGCCTTAAATTAGCGTGAAACAATGCATGCAATGTTCCCTTGAGGAGGTATCGTAAGCAACCACGCTACTCCATCATGTTTTTGGCAGGATAGAACCTGTTATCCTGCCTAAAACTTTAAATTTTCAACAGAATGAAACTGCAAAGAATTACTTTTGTCGCGAAATATATGAAGGTAAGTTGAACTCTGAATTAAGTTATTACATAAAGATATTAAAAAATATGTATACGTTACCCACTTGAAATACGTATTCAAATGTTCTTTTGCACGTGTCACATAAGACGCTTGTTATCTTAATTGAAATCAGTGCGGCACACGGCGGTTCTATTTGGCCGGTATTTTAATGGAATTTAACACAAAATGAAGGATAAGACGAAAACATAATTCGAGCTTATTTAGTGCAATAATGGATGCGGGACAAAGTCGTTTTAGTCAACAATGATAATTCTGATGGTAAATACACACATTCAATTGATATTATCATACAATTTGAATTACGAGCACAGATGAGTAAAGTTAAAAAAAACTGAAAAATAAAATATCTTTCTTCAAATATAACTTTACTAGTAAACCGTCAAAACTTCATTTTTTTAAGTACCACAGGTTTGAAAACAAAATTGTAGGAAATTCTATTCAACTTGATGTCATATTGGTAAAAAGTTTCGTCAATTGTGACAATGCACATTCATTAATGTTTAAAGCGGAACAAGTTTATACCAAGCCGCATTAGGCATGCGTCATGGCCTAAAGTATTATCTTCCCATAGCTATGCTGTGTGACAGGGCATGTGTCCTGCACTCTCTGTACGACGCATAGCTGCTTGATCAAAGTTAAAAAACTACCATTACTACTAACTTGTTGATAGTACAACTGATTTTCCAAGACTTAAATATTTTGATGGATATGGAGAGCATATCCTGGTCACGCTGGTCTAATGCATGTGCTGGAATTAATAATGTTACTACAATTCCGGAGCTTCATTCAGTCTTCAGCTGAATGCACTTGTTTCGGATGAGGTGACTTAGATCCCAGATGGAAAGTTAAAAAGAGACAAAACATATTATTCCTCCCCTAGCTCCCCTTCTGCTCAAAATAGCTGTCAATTGAAAGGTAGGATAAACCGTAATTAAGCACGAATAATTACGTGCTTTAGATTTAAATTCCTATTTTCAATTAATATTAATGCATATTACGCTTAGATCACTTTTGACCTCATAATTTTGTTTATGCTATAATAAAACATAACAACACTAAGCCCACCGCATTGGTGAGCCCAGCCCATATTGTCGCACACCGCTAACTAAATTTACATAACGCTAAATCGGACCCAATTTAAAAGTTGCGGTTAGCTTAAATAGCCCGTCCCGAATTTCGTATAGGCTTTCATATCTTCAAATACCAGCTCTCACTCACCGTACCATTTTCGATACTTAAATTATGTTGATTGTCATTCACGATGAATCTATTTGATGCTGGTTACCTGAATATAAGTTTATACAGTAACAATCAATAATGAAAAAATCTTTCTATCTTCAACCTATCGCATTCCATTACAGGTCATAGGTTTTCTATTTTGCACCGGATATACCAGTAGTCCTCTGCTACTAGCGAAATTGCGCAAATCGAGCCAGTACACTCATTGAGTCAGTGGGCATCTTATGCTACGAATGCCAAGACTTCTCTTTAGAACTCGAAAAACTAACTTTATATAAATAGCTGTTCCCCGCGGTAAAACATAACCTAAAAGCGCATAGAGAAATAAAAAGTATTTTCCAAAGTAAAATTAAGCCTATGTTACTTGTGAATAATGTAGCTTTCGAATTGTGTGGGATTTTTAAGGAAAAGATAAAATAATCCTTTATTGTTATAATTGTGTATGAACATTTCTTGTTGTTACGAATTCTGTTAAGTATCAAGAGTCTGCCCTATTTGCGGGCGTACAATAATAAAAATATTAAAATTTACAATTCGATATTAAACAATTTTACAATACAAATAATTTTAATTTTTTAAATCGGTTCCGTTTCTGAGCCAATTCATCACAAACAAACAAAGTTTTCCCCTTTATAATATTGGTATGGATAAATGACAATTTTACTGAAACTTTGAAAAAGTGTGTGTCATTTTTTTTCATGTGCATGCAAGATTTTTTTAATATACCAGATTAATCACTCGATGGTGACCTGCGATCTAGTTTAAAATCTGCTTAATTGTTCCGATAAAACTACACTAGTCATCCCGTGAAAGATGCAACCGATTTTTATTTAGAAATATACAGATCTTAGTATCTATAATATGTTTATTTATTTTATTAGAAATTCTTACAATCCATATTGTATGTAAATTGGGTGCTATCTTATTATTCAAATACTGTTCTTCCGTTTAAAAATTGAGACAAGATTGTCAACAAACTACTATAAATATAAAATGCAACCCGTAACTTGTGAATATTTGATCCTAATTCATTATTATTTCACACCAAGGAACCTTCGTGTGGAGCCACCTGGCTACAATTACATCCATGGGTAGTTCAAACGCTTGGGACGTTATAAAGGGAACAAAGGGTGACCCTTCCCTCAATGACATCCAGTAGGTTTGTGAAGAGCAATTTTACTAAATTGCACCGTGTTTCCTATTCACTTCTAAAAACCTTAGCCATAAATTAATAAAGAATTGTTTCGGAATTACTTTTTCATGTGTTTATAAAATGCTACATCTGGGGGCACGGTAGTGCCCCCGCCAAGTCGAGCACGAAGCAAACACTGCCGTACCATCCTTTACAGGATCCATTTCGCCGAATTTTTAGGCCCCAATTTGAGAACCTTTGGATAATACTAGAGCCCTGAAATTTTCGTCATCTAGTAAAATATAATAACATGCTTTAAATCGAAAATTTAAGTCTGTAGGTCATTTAGTTCCCATGTTAAGCAAAAGCAAAGTTTCGCATTTTCAACCTAAGCCCTCTAGATCGAAAGGCAATAGTCCATACCAATGAGCCACTGACGCTCATTATACTCGTTTTTATAATTTGACGACCCATTTGATGTCGCGGTTGAGAGATCGACTGCAACACCAAGGGTTCCGGGTTCGATCCCCGGGCAGTACGAACATTTGTGTGCATGAACATGTCTGTTTGTAATGGTCTGGGTGTTTTCTATGTACAATATGTATGTATTTATCCGTTGTTAAGTACCCATAATATAGGCTTCACGCTTAACTTGGGGCTAAATGGCGCTGTGTGAATGTCAGTAAATATTAATTTATTTAAAGAAAAATGTGCTCATATTCTCTCTTTTTGTTAACCTGTAGCTTTCTGCTGCAATAGTAAGGATGCCTGTAATTTTTAAGCTGTCATTTGTCATTATGTGGTCTCGAATGAAAACTTGTGTGTTCACATCAGCCATCTGTACCCACCACTTGTAGGGCAGACAAATACCTATTCAAGGAAGAATAAATATACTAAGATATCCGAAGTCAATGGACTCCAACGGTCATCTAATTTTAAATCCCAGTGATATAAACAACGCCATCTTTGCCCCACTTTAGAAGTTACGGTCACTTTACAAGGCTTCGCCCTGCCATTAGCTAATTGACAAAATTTGGTCTCAGATTTCAGCTGTGATGAAGGATAGGACTATTATTTTGAGTAATTTGTTCCATAATATTGAAATCAAAGAGTCTGAGTTATTAACATCAAAACATAAATCTACAGATTTTTCAAAATATATTGCCAGTCACAGGTACTATGAATTCAAAATAAATCTCTCTTCAACCTATCGCAGTCCACTGCTGGAAATAGGTCTCCCCCATTTTGCGCCAGATATCCCGGTCCTACCGCTTTTCTCATCCAGCTCCCACCAGCGACCTTCCGCAAGTCGTCGGTCCATCGGCCGGAGGGCGTCCTACGCTACGCTTGCCAAGACGCGGTCTCCACTCCAGAACTCGTCTGCTCCAACGGCCATCGGTTCTACGACATACGTGACCAGCCCACTGTCACTTCAACTTGCTGATCCGGCGGGCTATTTCGGTAACTTTAGTTCTCTTGCGGATTAAATCATTTCTGATCTTATCCCTAACAGAGACTCCAAGCATAGCTCGCTCCATTGCGCGTTGAGTGACTTTGAACTTGTGAACCAATCCCGCAGTCAATGTCCATGTCTCAGCTGCGTATGTTAGCACGGGTAGGACGCATTGCTCATAGACTTTCGTCTTTAAGCATTGCGGAATAGTTGACGTTAAGATATGACGTAGCTTACCGAATGCCGCCCGCCCAACTGAACCCTCCTACTAGCCCTTCTCGAATTTATGCCGGCCAAGTTGGATGGTTTGGCCCAGGTAGATATACCTCTGCANTCGTCATTATTGTTGTTTTTATCATGTATAGGCAGACATTTGACAGCTTTCACTTGATGGTAAGTGATGCGGCCTAGGATGGATCATGCCTGCCTAGAAACAGCCTTTTCTATAAATAAATATAAATAAAAAATCATACGCACTTTTAAATTATTTATCTCATGCATTCAGTACCTAAAGGCGACAATTCATTCCTTTCTAGATATGAATGCGGAATATATGATTTATGTCTACGTAATAAATGCAGAATTTGTTACCTAAATCTCGACCTTATTCCCACGTCATAAAACCCTGACAGAAGGCACTGTTAACCACATCCTTTATGCATTCCAGACCTGCGTTGCAATCTGGACGTATTCAACAAGTTTTAATCCACACTCGGCATTCCTAATTATTCTCTCTTGTATGAATTTCTTTCAATGGACCTTACCGTGTCTGATATATTTAGTTGACAATAGCGGGGCTGCCTTAAAGCTTATGGTTTCTTTTAAGGGTTAGGGTTGGCAGACGCGTAAATCAGATGGAATTACAAAATTTACTCAAACCATCTAAATAAATTTACTAGGTGGTAGACTCGATATTGAATCGTCTAGGTAGGTTTCACCGCAGTGCCATATATCGTCCCATGAAACAAGAATAATGCACTTATTTCGAGATTTCGGGATGTGGGCACTGTAGCTAGTGAAATTACCGGGTATAAGAGAGCTAACTTCTGTTGTCTCGGGTGACGGGCGCAGTTCGGCATTGATGGAGGATAATAACTGTCAGTTGATGGTCTCCTGCAATGCCGCTTCCATACTGAAATGGTTAGACGTATCACTTACCATCGGCGAGCCTCCTGACCGTTCTATACACTTGTAACAGAAAAAAGAATGTATTCTCATATGCTCATAAGCATTCATTCTACGTACGCAACGATCGCTCTCGCCGGCGCGGGCAAAACCTCGGTGTTCTGTGATGCTTTACGCGCTTCGTCCTCGCGATGGCGACCATGTTGTGTCACAAACATGAATGGTATAAATGTATACCCTATACAAGATATATATATATATATATATATCTGTATAGATATACTTTTTTTTTTTTTTGGTGTTCAAGTGAAAAGGCCCTTTTGGTTTTTTATTGTATTTTTTTCATTTATGGAAACTTAAATATTGTATTTTTATTTTTAAAGTAAAATTTTGTCTCTTTCATTTTTTTAAATAGTCTAAATTACATTATTTTGTATTTATAAATGTTACATGGCAACCCTACCCGGGTCGAGCCGAACACGTTGCATCTTTTTAAGCCCTCAATAAATAAACGCACGCGCACAATTTGCATCCGCCATTGTTTCACCGATCCGTAATTTCGATTGCACTCGCATTGTCGAATTGTTTTCGAATTCCATGTTTATTTTTCGTGTTTTGTTTGCATTTTTGGTCCCTCGACGATGCACAGACGCTGACATGGTTCATTGTAAATCGAACAATGTAAATGACATCGAAATTCGTGGTGCATTTTTTTATGTCATTTACATATTCTTTTGTATGTTTATTGGGAAAATATTTTATTGAGGTAGACTACACCACCTACTGGTGTTTTTTAGGTCATTTACATATTTTTTTATGTTAATTGTGAAATTATTTTATTTGAAGTAGACAATACTGATGTCATTTACTACAAACTTCACACACATCCATCTGCGCTAAAGTGATAGTACGTTTGTCAAACCATGTCAGTCGCGCAAAAGAAGGTACAGCGATCTTGAGCCAGGTTGGTCCATGCCTAGATATGATTGGATACATTAAATCGTAAAGTCGAGAGAAAACAAACCATATGTGTGGATAAGCCACCTTCTTGCGATCAACTTTCGCGACGTTTATCTGGTTCTATATGAACGTTCGTTTGCATATGCCCCATGAGCCGATGATGTTGGCTGAAAATATATGCCAATTATGACCTCATCAACATTACCGTCGTAACTCACGATTCATACTCAAAAAAAAGTTAAGTTTAAATCCCATTTCTAAACACTGACCCTATACCTGACCCATTTCCCGTCCTGTCCTGCGCCTGCCCCTTTCACCTTGGCTCTGAATTAGGCAGTTAACTACAGCTTTGTTTACCTTGTAGCCGCTTGTAAATGCTAATCGCATGCCGGCGAGCGCTTTTAAAGTATCGCTGTGTCAATAAAACGTACTTTACTACCTGAAGGAGTGTATAAGATCATGGGCGTCGGTCCTTCTAATCTTCCCATACCAGTTGGTTGTTTGGATCTAAATAAATAAATCTTTTACATACTAGCTGACCCGACAGACTTTGTCCTGTCAGAAAAATTTGTAATGTGGCAGTGTTTTGTTCCTTTTTTATATTTCTTTGCAAAATATCTCTGAACAGTACCGTCAACCTGGTATAATTCGTGTGTGAATTAAAATAATTAAATAAAACTATAAGTATTTAAGAAGTAAGTAATTTTAATGAACTTTATATAATAATAGCAATAAAGTTCAAATTGATTCTACGTTTAAGTTAGAAAACGTTTGTATGTGAAAAAGAAAAGGGCTGTTTTTAGGGTTTTCCCGGTAATTATTCGATTTTTTCTGTCGTATGAACCATCCTTGGACTTCAACGAACATTTAAAAAATAAATTGGCCAATTGGTCCAGGCGTTGTTGAGTTGTGCGCTTACCAACACATTTTGCGATTCATTTTTATATTATAGACTAGCTGTTCCTCGCGTATATTTAAAATAAGCGTGCTGACATGAACGTCGCGTGGCCTCCGCGCGTTGAACATGACTTTATCTAAAATAATAAGTATTTTCTTTAATAAAAGTAGCCTTTGTTTTTCTTTAGTATCAGCTACCTGTCAAAAAAGTCCCGTCCAAATCTATCAGGCGTTTTAGTGTACCCGAACAAACAGACAAAGATTTTAAAAATTAATGCATGAGTACCGTAAATAAATTCATATGCATTAAAAAATATGATTTTTCAATATTACAAACAGACACTCCAATTTGATTTATATGTAATAGATAAAATGGCAAAAGCACACAACGCCATCAACTAATTAGAAACAAAAATGGTTTGACCAACCCAGCCGTACGTTTAGTTATACATTACGAAATAGTTTAATAGACCTAACAGCGGTATAAACCTCATTTCCTTCCTCATATAAGGTAAAAATCCAATAAAATGTTAACATTAAGGCTAATATAATTTATCGTGACCCGACTTACCCAATACGACCTTGACATCCAGGGACGCGCTGAACTTGGCCTTTTCGCCTTCATGTGACCTCGGAGCTTTGCGTTTGTACTACATTCGTGCCGATTCGACCTTTTTACCTTTTTTATTGGAAAATGTTATCATCTTATCTCGTTACGACCCGTTGGAACGAGTTCCTTTCTTTGTGCTCTTTATTAATTCTAACCGTTTACATTCGAACTCGTATATTTACGTGATAGATTTTAGGTGACGATTATTGTTATATTAAGTACTTACTTGTACTTATGCAATCTTAACGGTTCGTGTCGGTTCAACGGTTTTTTTTTTAACTGACTATTGCACTGAGTTTGAATACAATTTACATGTTATCATTACAATATAACAACAGTTTAATACTAGGTGGGCTATTTTATCATAAGCTCAAAACATATGTTTATTTACTCAAAATTTGTTTATTGTTACAGGTATGTGGTACTGCAATCGTATGCAAAATACGGTGTTAATTACGAGGTACTTTTAATTTTATTATTAAAACCTCAGATAATGTTAACGAAAAAAACATATTTAATAAATATGGTTAATGAAAAATGAGTATCAATAGCAGAATTAGGGAAGCATGAAAGCATTGCAAGACAAAAGTTTATAGAAAATTGTTACTTAATTACTGACTTATTAATTAGGATACGCTCTACAGAAAACGTTTGCAAGCAAGCATTTCTTCGGCCCGAAATATCGACAGCTTAGCTAAGTGTGAAGCCTGGATGAGAAAAACAGAGACCATGGGTATAGTGTGCAAAAGAAACATTTATTACGAAAACGAAAATGCAATCATATTACTATGATATTAAATATATATATTTTAGTAAAATTACCGGGTATAAGAGACCTACCATCTGTTGTCTCAGGTGATTGGCACAGTGCGGCATTGATGGGGAATAATAGCTATCTATCTATAAGTTGTTGGTCTCGTTCAATGCCGCTCTGCCATGGTCAGGCGTCCCCTTACCATCAAATGAGCGTCCTGTCGTCCTGTACACTTTGTAACATAAAAAAATATTTTCAGTAGCATAATACATTTTTGGGATTACCAACTCGTCAATATGATTCATTTATCCAATACCAGATGTAGTCTTAATGATCTGTCTATAAAATGACGCAACAATTGCATGTTCAGTGACTAGATAGAACAAGCGGAGGTTGCTAACCTATGGCTTTAATTCCACTAATAAACTTGACATTACGAAACTTTACAATCCAAATATGAATTTGGTAGTTCGTTACTGGTTTAATATTCTTCTTCTATCTAATCGATATGGATTCATAATTTAATATGGTAATGCGACCGCACGAAGATGGACAGTTCTGGCCAGACAGTAGGTGTTTCATTGTCTGAGCGGCACCACACTCGCACAGACTGCTTCTGGAATATCCCTATCTTACCCGATTTTCACAGCACTGGCCAACATCTACCCGCAGTCTATTCATAGTTTTCCAGATCGCCCAGCCAAACGGCGTCTTGACGAAGTTGAGAATAATTTATTCCACCACATTAGTAGTGTTAGCAATTAAAATCTACCATAAAACAGAGCGAAAAGTGCTAAATTTAACTATTAAGACACAATAACGAACTTATTTGCGCATTTTAAACTTATCGGAATCGAGGCCCTAAATCTGTACTAGTCAGAGAGCGTTGTATCGCCCACGACACGCGTCGCGATCCGATATCTCGACGGGGCATCGGACGATTATACAATCGGTAATCGCTGGACTCGCAATTTATCGATTATCGCACCATGTACCTAGAGTATTGTTCTGTTCACTGTTAACGCTTTGTAGTTTGTGTACTATGGTTAAAGAAAAAATGTTTATACAAAGGATATTTAAGACTTTTTTTTAATTAAGAGTCAATTTTGCAAACGCACCTATTGGATAATATCAAATGTTTTTCTTGTTCGATGAAGCTGTGAAGGTCATGTGCAAGCGTAAAAAAACAGAAAATTTTTTAATGAAGTCTTTGATTGCTGAAAACTAATTACAAAATACAACGCAAAATATTGCAACCACAAGGGCTTGAATTCGATTTCAAATAGAACCTTCTAAATACTAGCAAACGTACCTACTCATAAAACGCTGTTTTACTTGGAATTTAAACCGGCGTTAAATATATTATTTATCAGAGTCACGCCAGTAACTAATTATTCTTACCCGAAAAGGTTGCAGCAAGTCGTTGTTTAGTATTTTATTGCGATATCGATAGATTCCATTATGTCAATTGTATTATTACCCAATTGTAAAATAGCACTTCTATCACGCCAAATATTTGCTAAAAGCCCATTTCTGAAAGCAATTGTTAGTGATTAATATGTATATGCGATGTTGCAAAAACATTTAATGTTCGATTATTTGTTGCTTGATGTATTTATTGAGAGATATCTCTGATTGCCATTTTCCCGTAGATCTTTGAAAAAGCCATCCGCCGCCAATAGCGAATATCCATCACGAAATGCCACCTCACAGCCAGACACGCTGTCGGTATGTTTTATAAGCCTAGATGGTTAGTTGTATTTCAAATTATTAGTGAGCCCACATATATAGAGATGTATATGCATTCCATATCTATGAATGACAAAATGCATATATCTGTCTCTCATTACGTATAAATTATATATCTACATAATTGTATATAGATATAACATAATTGCATTCACCGAACCAGTAGCCCCCCAATTAGTAAATGCTTTGACGAACACGGAAACGATGTCGTTGAGTGCCTACATTCAGACAAACGTAATAAGGTCGCAGGTCAAGTATCTCTTTAAAGCTACGCTTCTAGTTTTTCCAGCTGTAAAATCAGCGAAAGTAAGAGTTATTATTTTGAAGCAGTAAACGTAAGTAATATTATGTTTATATGTTTGTATTTTTACCGATCTAATGGATTAATAGGTGGTTAGTAGTAAAATATGTTTATCCGAATTCAATACGAGCGAAAACGCGGGCAAAAGCTCGAAAAAAGATATATTTTTGTCCACACACCAGATTTTACAGGTATTACAAAATGTATTGGCTTTATATTACAGGCTCTTAAATATTGTGGAACTGAAGTTTAAACTGGAGTAAGCCTGTAAAGTAGGTAGGGGTGTTTATTTTTCGAATATTACAAAACTGTCCTAACTTGCGTTACTGTCCTTAATAATCCTAAGATGGCAGATGTAAACACGCACTGCGTTACGGCCTTGCCTCCTCAAAACCACACTATGTGGTAACTGCGGTGCCCTACAATGGGACGTCGGCCTGTATCCTGCAGTGAAACGTTTTAGGCTGATGATGATGCTGCTAATAACTGCTAGCAGATATAATGAATCGCGTCTCCAACTTCAGTATAACCATAGAGTATATTATTTAAATGGTATAACTTTCTTCGAACGCATAACATCAGACTAACGAGACGTGTATCCACACGGCCGATGTAGTGCTTTGGTAAATCATAACGTAGAAAGTGTTTGCATCGCTATTACTAATGTAGAACTACGAAAAATGAAGGTGGTTTAATATTACTCTAGTATAGGTGTACATTTGTTGTTTGGAAATATGAAAACCTACTGTTTTGCAAAAAAATCAAAACTATGTCGCATATAATCGGAGGAGGAGGTCCTATCGCAAATTCCTGCTTTCCTCTAACACCTTGTGACAACCCACTACTTGAATAAGGGCCTGTCAAAATAGTGCAGTTTCCCCCTAAAATGTTAATTAATTGTTTATAGCCTATAATATCCACGCTTAGCATTCGGCTTCAGAACAGTACTTACTAGGTGGTGACATTCTAATCTGCCATCACCACACGTCAACATTTTTGCAAATCTTAAATTTATAAAATAAAAAGATTAAAAATCCACAAGTTCTCGCAAAAGGAAACCAACCATGTACAATAAATCTAAATTAACGTTCTTAAGTTCATATTAAGTGAAATATAGGTATGTTTGTTCTTAAAAAAATATTTGTATGATTCAGAATGCAAAAAAGAATAATATAAATTGATTGTCTATTACCATATCCATATTATCGCAATGCAGGTGAGCATTTTATACTTATTTGTATAAGTTTCCGATTCCGTCTAGTTTCACCAATTCGCCCCGATTTGTCTGAAGGCTGCGTACCGTTGGTTGCGTTCCCATTTATATATGCACACTGCATTTACGGAATACGAATAAAGATAGGCCTGATTTATATGCATTTAAAATTAGTCGTTCTGATTATCTAATGACTCTATGACTTGAACCTGGACAATGGCCGAGTACTTGGATTAAGTCCGCTTTAACAAAATGTAGGCTATGCATGTTGACTGCTAGAGATCGGTTCACGTCAATTTATCAGAGTTATTAAAGGAACTTTTGGCTTTAAAGTAAGGTTTATATCAAATAAGACAGACATTGATCAATGGTCTGAGCATTGCGTTTAGATCACTGTATATTCCGAGGGTCCTGCACACATCGTGAAAATCTATTTTATGAGTTGCTATTTACCAGCTTTGATTGGAAACTTAGCCTGGAATATCCTATATGTTGCACGCTTATTTCCGTGATTAACTTAGACAATTCAGGCGACGTTCATTCATCGCTTCTAACAATAATACGGTTGTTGTATAAAAACTACGATGAAGTACAGAACAGTAAAACTGACACCACGCTTGGTCTCATTTCTTAATCATTTTGAATAAGAATAAGAAGAAGAAAAAGATGGATGTAGTGATGATAATTGTAAATTTTCAAAAGCGTAACCAAATATGGATAAAAGTGGAAACATTCGAATGACGTGCAAAATGCACTCGCAATCATTGGCCCTTAATTAATGCGCAGGAGTTGTCCCGCCCACGCGCGTAGAAAGTTCACTGGCGAACGCTTATCTGTGTGTCAGTTGTAAAGAGCATACAAACCTGTGGGTGTAATGAAAGCCTATGTGAAATAGGTCGATTTATATTCGATACTTCACCAATAGGGAACATGCAAATGTAATATAAATTAATATTTTGATATTAAAATGTTAAAATAACATAAAAGAAGGGACACCGCAAGGTTTATATTTTAATTTACGCTGTTATTTAAAAATAATTACGAATTGAAATTACTTGAAACGGAACGTAAATTTAAACACCAATCACTGTCATTTACGTCATCTATGTATGACATATTATTTTGACGTTAAAGGTTTAGTAAAAAGTGAACATTAAAACGACAAAATCGGCATTTTTCGAATAAAAATGAAATTTAGAACTGTAAAGGCAGTCTCCAGGAAACTACTAAAGTTAATGTTGACATGGTTGTAATTTATTTTTGTCGGAAATGAGTTTTACAAACCGCAATAAGCCTGATGCGAAATATGGACTTTTTACGCACCGTAAAATTATTTTTATTGAAATATCGAAGCATAATGTCTACTGATAATCTAGAAATGATTGTTTTTCATCACCAAACATGAAAATGAAAGTAGTGAGCAAAAAGAAAAGGTTACATTTTAACTCATCACAGTGTGAGCAGAAACTGCTTGAAAAACGCTGCCTTGAGGATTTCCACATGGAACTGCCCTGTGTAGTCCTCATCCATGGCACTTACACTTAATAATTTCCTTTGTTTTAAAAAATCAAATTTATATCATAATTGTGTAAGTTTGTTATAAATTTGATTTTTTGTGACTGTAATATAATAAATCAATATTAAACTTGGTGTATTTTCAATGCTTACATACATTTTTTTATTATTGCTGATTCAGGTGTCAAATGCATTATTCTGTTTTAGCATTCAAAAATATGGGATATGAGCATCTCTATTCACAAAGTTTTTTAAACTTTTTAACATGATTCCTTATCTTTACAATAAAAAGTTATAGACAACTTTGTTATTGTATTTGTATTAGGTAGGTAAATATGTTTATTTTTCATACAAGAAGATGAAGAATAACAAGTACTATATAACAAGTATTCTAACATCATAGTCGTCTTCACTGCATCGAAAAATAGTTTGATGAATAATTCATTCTTCTTCACAGCTCGAAATCTCTTTTTTCCTGGTTTTGTGTCAGTCAAAAACAATATGATTGTTATTAAATAATCACATTGGCACAAAGCATGGTCAACACGGCTTTTTTCCGGAGTATCAATTGATTAAATCCATACATTTATCAGTAATTAAAAATTCTTATAAATTAGGTCTCGACAGTCGAGAAAAAAAAGCAAAAGTATGAAAGTCCTTGAAGAAAAGGAGGTACATTCACATATCTGACGTCAAACGTCACGCCAGCCCGTTTTGGCGCGAAATTTGAAATTGTCAATTTCTAACCGCATTTTTATGCAGAAAGTGATAGTTTTTTTATTTTTAAATATACTTGTGGTCTATTCCAAATGTAGTTCTAAAAATAAACACAAAAATAATTTGTGCATCTTCCCTACTATGTTGAAACAAGCTATCCCGGCTTTTTCGTCTTCCTTCTCTGAAGCAAAACGGAACGATTTAATTCATAACGTTACGTTAGTACTTAACAAATGTTCTGTGTTCAGTCATTCGCCTGTCGGTGTTAACCAGACAGTTCTATTACAGTGTCAAAAATCCTCTAAAACCTTACTAAAGATAACCCTAAAAATTTAATAAAAAAAAAATTGACAGCTGGCTACAATGTGGTTTTTATAGTAAAACAATTAACTTGTTCTTTGACAAATCAAAATTTATTCTATGCGTGAACATTTACTTGTTTCGATAAGTTTCCTGACTGAAAAAGGTTAAAATAAACCAGTTTATTGTTAGCATTTCTTGCTAATTCTCCCGCAGGTGTCCTGTGCCTTGTCAGAAGATGCGTCATAAGATACTGAGGTTGCATTTCCGTTCACACAGCTTGGAGATAAGTCGAAATACTTGCAGCTTCCTAGTGCCGTTTATTGAGATTGCGCAATCATCAATTAATCATGATTGCCTGCCTCGTCGATCTCGAGTGATACGGTCTTCAAGATGATCACTTCTGGTAAATTCACATGGTGTCTGTTTTATAGCTGCAAAGATATTTATTTGCATTATTTCTCCATTTTCAAATGAGATTTTGTTGGGTTTTGTTTATCCCTTCATAAGTACTAGGTTCTGTTTGATTCTTGGTGGGTATATTTCTTGGCGCTTTATGATTTTGGGAGCGATTGGAGATTGGAGGTTCGGACGTAAAGTTCACTGAACTAGGCCGTCCGTCACATTTTTGGGGGGTACTAACCGATGCCCCGCAAACTGATCCAGCTTGGGCTGGTGATAAGACAGAGCCTTTTTTCATACTAAGTAAACAGGACGGTATCTACTTTTACCTGGAGGTATACACCTAACCATGACAGATAAAGTGTTGATGGAAATTAAAAAAGTGGGTAATCATTATTATCCGTCAACACTGCTAGCCGCCATCAGCTGAAACGACAGACGTTAGGTCTCATACCAGTAGTTTTAGAAGTTTGTTGTTAGAACTTTCAATGTACTGGTAATATTGTTACAGTCCCAGGTGAAGGCTGGGCCCCCTAATGAACGTAATAGTGAGTAGACAATATTTGGTACTAGGATAGTTATAATTGTGATAACCTGTAATAAACTAACTGGATAGAAATGTCATAATGATACTGGTTTTACATCACTGAATGTCAGCCGAGATCCTTTTGCCGTTATGTATTGTCTTTACAAAACCAGTGCAATTGTCCAACCAACCCACCTCGTGCAATGACAAACCACTTTTCGGATTAACATCTTACACAGGGTTTAACATTTCATTATTTCCTCAATAATAAAGTCAATCGTTTGATTGCACTTCTTACGTAACCCAAATAATTGATCTTGATACATTGCATAAAAGTATGAGTTTGCTCAGACCACTTTCTATTGCAAACTCGATTAAGCTATTAAGCCATAAAATAGTGCATTGTAGTCACGGGATTATAGGGGACAAGCTGCAAGATGTTATCGTAGTGAATCACCTGCATCGCGTAAGACATTGTCGATAAAACAGAAATGTGATTGGAATTTGGCGAACGTTTTATCGATGTTTTTCTGACAAGGAAAGAGATACTCGATGATTCTTACCGTTTTCGTAGTGTTAGAATTGAGTTGAATTTGCTTTGTGCTGACGGCAGATTTGAGGCGGCTTAGAAACAAAATATTATTCGTAGAACAGATAGCAGCGCTTTTTCATAACATCTAACCTATTAATATGTACTTCCTTCATCAGCACTGCCAAAGCCTCCTTGGTAGGGTAAAATATGAAGTTAACTTTATATCATAACCCCATGGACGGACTGACATAGTATCACATACCATTATGTCCATTTCTGAACCAAAGCACGTCATCAGAAGCGTATTTGGAATAATAGGTAATGCTGCACTGGATACAAAATCGTGACTAGATATTCGTATTAACATGTTAACTGAGAACTACAGGGTTGTACCAATCCGTTTTTTATTTCAAAGTAGATTTTAACAAAACACATTATTTTTCCCCTAAATGTAAATACTGGAAAATATGTTTTTTGTAACTGCATTATTATATGTTTGAACCACATAATTAACCAAAATACTATTTTATTTGAATAAAAAATTTAGTTTGAGGCTAATGCATGAAACGAAAGAACACTTTTATATTGATATGCTTGACACTTGAAACATGAACTTAGTTGAATGGGGCATACAACATTTTACATTGAAACCAAGCTTAACTAAATCTTGCCTTATAGTGGACTGGACTCTTATATATAATAATTAACACGGTTATTTACTCACCACGTACATTATTTTGCATAATTAACGACATACTCGTACAATGATTTCATATTTTAATCTTAGTTGGTGACTACTCAAGTGTCCACTAAAACTCACTAACTGGATTACAGTTTTAAGCCCCGTGATTATTTAATCATTTGGGTAAGCCTTTGTTCAGATATAATCATAATACATTAATTAGTAGAAATCATTAAATTGGCGAAAGTCCTAATTATGCCACTGATAATTATTATCGTACCGAACTATCGACTAAGGTCCGTCCCTAGCAATTGACGTTTCGTTTATTGCTTATTTTATTGCCTTTGTTCAAATGTCTCCATACCGAAGTGTGAGCCGAGTGCGGGTCAAAGGCTGGTTTACATTAGTGTCTATTTTATAGTTTAGTTGGCACTTGGCTTTAAATGGTTCGAGGCTGTGAATTGATAATAGCGTTGTACGGATGTCTTTATTTTGATGGTTGAATGTTGAATTTATGTTCAAACCATTAGTTTATAAGCCCTTTATGTTTTTTTTTTATCGTAGTTTCTACTGTCTGCTAAAACTATGTATGTTACTACGCTATAATGATTCTTTAAGGTAGGAAGTAGTTATTTATATATAACAGTTTACAGCCAATGTAAAAGAAACTATAAAAATACTTTTACATAGTTACATTTGTTAACTTAAAGTAAATTTATGTCAACCGATACGAACATACGTTGGTATCGGTTGATCTTGATTTCGAACTTAAAATTAAGTTTAAGTTGAATATGATGAATTATCGAGGGAATTATATAATGGGTTTAAAACTCCGAGGTTTAAAAGCAATAAGAACCATACGTCCAAAACATACGGAAAATCCGCTCCAGGCCGAGAGCAGCGGACTTAATTGCATGCAAATCGATTCGCGGGACAATTTTCCGAACAGTGCCATCTAACTCAGGCTTACGTCGACTTTACTTATGTTTCTGCAGCTGCAGGGCTGTTAACTACAAATGAATCGCAAAATTCCAACATCAAAAAAATAGTGGCTATCAAAACACACACCAATTAAAATACCGACTTTTAATTTTAGATACGAATAGATATTAATTGTAAATGATACTTTAAAACTACTAGAGTGAACGTTAAATATTGAAAGGTTCCTACATTCTATTTCAGTTCCATTTTGCGTTAGACAAATAATCTAAACGGTTCGAACGTTACACTCAAGTTATAACCAAAAACAGCCTTTTTGGGAGCAATTTAATTTTTTCGTCCCTGGTCATTTTTCTGCTAAAAATTTGCTGCCAGTTTCAGCTTTATGGCCCAGGGCAGTGTTGACGGTTGTGGAAGTGAGAATGACTACCTAATGTGATTAATTTCCTTAAACACGGCATCTGTCATAATCAAGCGTATCATTTACTACTAGGTGAGCGTACTGATCGTCCCGTCTACTAAAAAAACAAGAAAAATAAACTAGCGTAGCTCTCAGTCCAAATATATACAGGGTGTATCAGCCCTGCGCACCCTCCCACGCAAGGCTAGACCGGGATTGGGTCGCAACGGGAACCGATTGCCCTTCGCTCCGGACAACCGTGTCCGATCGCACCAGACTTGTTTACAAGCCATTGTAGCTATTCCTTCATTATTTTGGTGCTTACAATTTATAATAGTGTATTGTTATTTAAGCTATGAATGGAACTAACGGGTTTGACTTAAATATATTTAAGCATATTGAAGTCGAACGGATAGCTGCTTCCGTAGTTTGAGGGGATCCGAATCCCATGGGAAGTAAATACATATTATTTTATAAGAAGACTTTATTTTTTCATTAACCTGGACATTTAGCGTCTCGATCAGGTACAAATGGGGACGCGTTCCCAGACTCCTGAAAATCGGGACGTCCCACGGAAACCCGGACACTTGGCAACACTAACCCTGCAGTAGGTCGTTACAGGAATGATGATGAGGGTTGATTTTATATACTACATCACAAAAAATCTTGCACGTTATTTTAATAAATTGTTACATGTAATGGCAAAACCTTTAGTATGCTCGCAAAATACACGGAAACTATACAAAATACGTGAGTGCTTACCGACACACTTTCCTGGTGCAGTATAGTAAGATGGAGGAATTGTCAAAAAAACATCACAAAGATGTTTCGAGTCGTAAAACCACGTTTATTAGCGGCCACTCGTTAGCCAGTTAACTGATAAGAAACATGTAAAAGCCGAGAAAGCAGGATAACAATATGAAAGTCTTGTATCTGCGTGTTATTACATGTTTAAGGATCTTGAGTTTACAAAATAATACAACCATGGCATTTCTTGGTCATGTTTCTTTTGCATAAGTTATTTAAATTCCTAGGTATTATCGGTACATTTAATAGTATCAAACATACTAGTCTTGCTCGTCTATGTTGAATCAATGTTGCTTTAGTGCGTTATTGTATTATGGATTTAAATTTAATATACATAATATAATAAGGCAGTTGTCAAAATTAAATAGACAATACTAAATATACAATAATACGTAACAGATACGAAATCAAAGTTTTGTATCTTACTAACCACAGACATCAGAATATAAATTAGACTGGACAAGCCGCCAAGTTTGTAGGCAGTCCCCAGTGTTTCGCTTCTTACGTGTGAAAAGTGCGATGATGGTATGTTACAATTGCACAGGATGGCATTTTGGCAAAAAACGGTAATTTCTTCTAATATTCGTGCGTCTTGACTCGTCTCACAGAGCGTAAACTGGTAGCCAGTGTATGCTCGTTGAGCTTACAGTTGTCGCACTTTAAACGCGGCTGCCCCATCTCCTGTATTGGGAAATCTGTGTTACTAACCATGAGACATATGGCGTTCAAACATTTTAAAGGCAGCAAGCACACTATTCGTGGTGATCTAAAGAATAAAAGGCGAAGAAAATTGTATGTTTGGATGATGGCTCTACCGTAGACCGAACCAAATTGTTTTTTTATTTGAGGAGTTTATTAATTGTTTACATACGACATATTTTTAACTTATTACTTAAATAATGTTTTCTTCATAACCATACGTAATAATGAAATTTTGTAAAAAAATTAAAAGGGCATTTGTTAACTTATTTTCTTTACTTCTCATTCTAGCAAATCACAAGCAATAAATACAAACACGCAACCGTCAGCTTGAATTATTCCTCGATAATGCATTTAAGCCCTTAACATTGCTGTTAGTCACTTAACCTTTGTACAGAACAGAATTTATACTAATGTCATGTGCGCAAAATGTTAAACAGCTTGTTAGTGCTTCGTAAGTAGACATGTGGGTCATACTTGCTCGCTGTATCACTAATAAAGTACAGTATTCTGAAGGTAGAGGCCTCATCTGCGTATAAATTATATGACCGGCCTCTTTGCCAGGTACACTGATAAATATCTGCTTTGTAAATAAATATCAAGTCTATTTGTATGGGACTGAAGGCATAGACTAACCTACTGTTGGTCGAAGAGGCTTTAATGCTTTACCAACAAAAGATTCTTATTGTGTCTGGATTACTGGCGGTCGAGGAGTAAAATTTTAGTATGGGTATCAAAAAGCGTCTTCATATGTAAAAATCCAATATAGAGCTTATAAAACAAATATTTAATACTTTATTCCGCTCAAAACATTACCAAATAAGTTTGGTTTTTCAACCTATGAAAAAGATATAAACCGTATGTAGAACCGAGCTTCAGAATCAATACTAACTCCATAAAAATCCTGACTTAAAAACTACACTTCTCAGTCTTAAATGAATTGCCTCTTGTGTGATGCAATCATTCATCACTTCCAAGTAGATAATGGCAATTATATTTTACTGAAGTAACAATATGACCTTAATATTTATTCCCATTTAATTCGGTTTTTGGTAATAAATTAATTTCTAATCAACATCCTTGCATTCGTAATAGTCAACATCCTTGCAATCGTAGTCAGGAAAACGGAGAACCGTGATATTTGACTCATAATGGTGGATATTTGTCCAACAGAGGATGACGTTAGGTAAAATAGAGAGGGTGCAACTCAACATCTCCAAATGTGGAAGCATTATTTTATACAGATACCACAATGTTGCAAATAACTTCAAAGTTGACAAAACAATACGCCATAATATAAATACAACACCTATTGTATTTTAGTAATGTAATTGCTTGAGATAATTCACACAGCAATGCATCAAAGTATACAATTAAAATATACCGTATAAATTACTGGAACAAAACAAGCATCGCTGATATGCACTGATAAATGACAATACATGTCGATAAACAATAGTGTCGATAGCCGAGCAATGTTTATCTTGAGCTACACGTAAAAAGACAAGTGCAACAGAGACAATTTCTTTGTTCGCCTGCAATCTCGGAGTAGTTAATCAAGCATCGACCTCGACAGATAAGAAAGCCGCGAGGGCTATTGTCATGATATTTCAGCAAAAAAGTGACATTACACCCAATGAACAAAAGGAGAGAAAGTGTAATAAGCCGCGGGTCCGCGAACCGATTGTGTCGAAGCAACCATCAACTATAAGAACTATTACAAAATATACGAAGGAAAAATAACGAAAGTGAAAATTTAATGGTGATTGCTGAGTTCGTAATCAAACCTTTACGTTTTATAAATGTTTTGTCGAGTTATACATATAATTTCTTATATGTTAATTGGTTATAAGTCATTTCAGGTAAATGGATATGGTACAAAATCTAACTAAGAGTTTCTTCTGCAGAACTAGGACAATATTTTTCTATTTTATCTCACAGCTCGTGAAGATCTCAATGATCTCTTAGTCTGTACAATAAGTTCAACTTTTATATACAACACTCGTGGCATTATGCAGTATATGTTCTATGTAACGTAGCTTGTTGTTTACAAAAGTTGTAAACTAAACAAACGAGTTGCGTATGCGCACGCAAGCGTTCGGTCGCGTGCGCTCACGCCTCGTTTAGCGGCAATCAGTTTACGGCTCGCAAAACGCTTTGGTATTGATTACATGTGTTTTGCAAACATAATTATAGGCTTAAAATATACTATATATAGATCAGACGTTAACAGTCCGAAGCTTGAAGCTAATATATGTTTGGGGATATAGTGAAAAAAATCGTCATCGTCGACAGTCGGTGGCTCAATGGTGTGGACTGTTGCCTTCCTACCGAGAGGGCTGGAGTTCAAATCCCGCCACGTACCAATGTGTTTTCGAATTTTCGAAATAAAATGTACATACGTTACCCGACGCTCTGACGGTAAAGGAAAACATCGTGAGGCAACCTTTATGCACGCCTGCGAAGAGATTCAAAGGTTGTGTGTGAAGTCGTCCAATCCGCACTGGGCCCGCTTGAAAGACTAAGGCCTAATCACCCTATACGGAAAGGCTCGTGCCCCTCGGTTGGGACATTTAATGAGCTAATAATGATGATTAAAAAAAGTTATTGTTTGGCCTTGCCTTGGCAAATTATTATGATCAGTAAGCAATCTGGACTTAAAAGTTGTTTTTATTCTTCTAAATGTGCCAGAAATAAGACTTTATGTAAATATTATTAATTAACACCTACTTATGTTCCTCTTCGTCGAGTTAACATTTCAGTCTTCATCCCAGAACCTGGTCACAGTTGAAGTGCTATCCAAAGCCGAAGTAGTTATAAATAGCCTAGGATATTTTTTTATTCACATCATTAATTAGTACAGATTTAATCATTTTAAATTCCAATACGAACTACGTGTTCTAACTACAGTAGATCAATACATACAAACAGCAATAGACTTGTCACATCTGTTTCCTTTCAGTACCGGTTTTAGTATTTTGATCTCTTGTCCTAACTTAATGACTACTACTAAGTGAAGCGTGTCTCGAGATAAGCAATCGCCAATATTTCTTTAATAGCTTTTGCGAAACTTAAGAAATGTTACTTCAAGATACTTCCTGAAATAACGGTGATCGTGTTTCGTGTTGGGTAATGATTTGTCTTCTGTCATCAATGCATTTATTAAACTTTGTTATCGCATCTTATCATTATTTGACAATGTTTAAGGTCGAAGTTTAAAAATACTCATTTCCTCAAAACAACAAGTATTTATTGGCAAGTGAGGCCTTATTGTCAACTATGTATCCTATGTTAAGATAAGAACTTGTTTCAAATAAAAAAAGTACTTCTATTCTCATAATTTTTTTGTATTCAAAGTACTTAAGCATCTAATCTAAAATACTATTTATTAAAACAAAAGTGTAAGACTACATAAATTTATATATAAAATTTTATGCCTATTCTAATAGTGAAAGTGGAATTTATTTCCACTGCTTCAGGATTTTAATGATGTCTTTAAACACTTTTATTTTCAATTATAATATGTAAGGCGTCACTAAGAGCTTAATTTAGTCAAGATAAGTTCGAGTATATTTAGTACGGAAATTATTAATTAATTTCTTCAGTCCAAGAATTGTCAGCACACACCTTTTACCATACGAGCAGTGTCATTGGGTTTCTAAAGACATAAATTAGTTTGACGTTTATATTCCACTCTTTCGAATCCGTTTTGCGATATGAACATTAAGACGAGTCCTTTCTCTTTTTAAGAATGTGACGTTTTAATTACGCTTCGCTAAATTAATTATTTTGATTCATGAGCTGCTATCGAAATGTTAGTAGTAAATTCTACCGGCGAACTGTGGAGCTTTTTTTTTTGAGAATATTTGCTGTCTGTTTGATTTTTTAAAAATTAGAGTTAGTATAATAGGCAGTTATGTAACTAAAGTTTTACGAATTAAATCTTTGAGTTATGCAATGAGATCGAATACTAGTAACTGTGATAAATTGTACATATTATTTATGTTTCGATATTAACCCAACTTTATGGAAATATAATAAACCTTTAATTATTAAGGTATTAAGTAGTTTCTAATCAGCTATGTTTGCTTTGTTTCGAAACCATTTTATGCTCTACTATTTGATTCCTTCTTCTCCTTTACAAAAATTCTGCACTATAAGTTTTTAAATTTTATTTTATTTATATTTGAGTACAAAAGCAGTATAGCCCATTATATATTATATATAGATCAATGTTTTTTGATTTCAAGTTAAGATATAAATCGCGAGCCTTTGTTAATAAATATAAAATATGTTTTTTCGAAGAATTATTATTTATTTTATTTAAACGTCCAATTGAGCCCGTCATTAAACGTAATTTACCTTATAAATTAAGACATTTATTTCTGACATTTGATATATTGCAACCGTTTATCGATTCCTCATAAGGTATCGATCATCGATACACTAGATTGCCAGAAGTGAATACGTGACATATACAAATGGGTCAATTTCTTCTTGAATCGATTAATCATATCGAAACGTCGTAATGCACCAATTCCGAATATTCGAATCCCGGAAAATGACGTAGGCAAGTCGTGCCGATAAGTCGTGGGGCGTTTACGACGGGTTTGGGGAGGCCATAATTAATATCAGTGTGTTCTTATATAAATTAATCAACTCGAGTACAAACACATGCTACATACAGGCCAATTGATTGTCAAGCTATTTTTAACCGTTTTTTTATTAACGACGTCTAAAAATAGTATGCTAGTGACCTCTTAAGAGAACTTTACTAAATTATCATTTAGTAAGGTCCTCATTTAATATTAAAAATCAATAATTGTGGATCTTTTCCACCTTAACTTTTATTTTCCGTCAACACAACCAGTAGCCGGAAATTTATATCTTTAGGTTTAAATTGATTCAAACAAAGATTTCTTATTATATTTTTATCAGGTGAACATGAAATGTTTTTGACTACTCGTCAGCCTATATAATATATAACAATATATAATTAATTTTGAATCATTTTTAAAAGTATCTCATTATTTTTATCCAATCTAAAAATCTGCGATATTTATGTTCAGTTCAAGGATCGCGCTGTCCGTGTGTCCTCGTTAATTAAATGTGCGATGGTATCTCCCATCAGCATTGTCTTCGGACTTTCGAATATCGGCCTCGCGTCGAGGCCGCGTATCATCTGGTATCCCTCGACCGGGAACAGTAAGCCACCTTGTTTGGTTAAGTGTATCACGGCGTTTTGGGTTTATTTTTTATTTTAACCAGCCAGTTATGGAATGGACCCGACTGTTAATGGGAACTTGCGATGATGCGAATGAGGTTCGTTGGTTTTAACGATCTTGTTATACCAAATGTAAAATAATGTTTGATTTTAATAGCCTACACATATACATTTTTTGATGGTTACTTAAATGTTGTATATATCTAATGTTTTCATTCATAACTATTCGTACATTAATTGAATGTTGGCTTACAAAACAGCTTTATGAACACAAGCATATACACAAATTAACATTTCCATTACACGTACGTAATGGTAAAAATAATGAATTGAAAAAATGTGCATCGATGGTGGTCTAGAACAAAAAATTTGGCCAAGAGTTACTTGAATCCCAAAGAAAAATTATATCAAGCTATTTTTGCTCGTGTAAAAGGACTCGGTTAGAACATTTTCTTATCAGTTATTCTATGCTGCGCCCTATTTAATCCAATTATGTAGACAGAAATGTACGTATAATAGGAATTTATTAAAAAGTATGTAACTCAATCCTACCGAACCCAAATAAAATCAAGCTAAAGCCAATAACAGCTTCTACTTTTATATAACAATTCATATTTATATAGATTTGTATAAAATGTTTTCTATTACTCTATTACAATAGTGAAATCAACTCACTATCGAGTCCATTTTTTGCACTATTAAAACAAAATTAAAGTCTGCAGAAAAGTTGGTCGCGAACTCCCAGCATATTTTATATCAACTTTTTGTTTGTCAAGAAAAACATTATTGAGTAAGAAAGTTTTTGCGAGTGTCATGTAATTTGTTACGTGATTCCATTCTGAGATAGTGCGGATTTTTATTTCGCTTTAAATGCTGGTGATAATTGTTTTTTTTTTACTATCATGATGATATGAAGTTAGTTGAGTGAAGTTTGGGATTCTTAAATAAAATAACAAGCCAGATATTAATCAATTATACACTATTGTCCGTTGGCTTATTTTTATTTAATTAATGGACGAGTAATAATACCTGGATTATAAATGGTCTTGATAACCCAACTTTCATCATCATCAGCTCACTAAACGTCCATACCGAGGGGCACGAGCTTACCCGTATAGGGTGATTAGGCCTTAGTCGTCCACACGGGCCCAGTGCGTGTTGGATGACATCACGCACAACCTTTGAATCTCTTCACAGGCGTGCGCAGGTTTCCTCACGATGTTTTCCTTCACCATAAGAGCGTCGGATAACGTACACATATTTTTCGAAAATTCGGAAACACATTGGTACGTGGCGGGATTTGATCCTCAGCCCTCCTGGTAGGAAGGCGACAGTCCACACCATTGCCCCACCGACGCTCTTACCCACTTTGAAGAGTCGTTAATTTTAATATTAAATGAGATTGAGATTAACGATCCCAGGACCCGTCATCATGACTACTGCTCTTTTGCATATATAAAATATATCTGGCTCTTTAGCGTGCTACTTCGCTATCGTTGACGTCAACGAGGAATTTCCATACCGCCATATCGGTGTCTATAAATAACAAACATCCTTTGTTATCTCTAGTAAAACTCTGTCGACAAATCATACAGGCACCACGAGTGGCATATAAATCGTCCTCGGAGGCCTAGGTCTTATTCCACGCGCTGCAGGCTTAACAAATTCGCAGTCGATCCGCCGCTGCGATAAATCATAAGATATCGCCTCTAGTCGTGACAAACGAGCCCTCTTTGGGGCTTAGATGAAAATACTCGTGTGCTTGGATACGGTATGTTTCAATATAGTTTGAAACAAGCTTCGGTAAGGTCTTTCACAGTGTGTTTTGGTCGTCATTTTCTGCCACGCAATTTAATTTTTGGAATCAGTTACCATCGGAAACGTTTCCGGAGCGATATATGCTTCGTCTTTTAAAAAAAAACGTATTCATATTTAAGGGGCAGTCAATGCATGTGTGTGAACCTCTCTATTTAATTTATTTAAAATAATTATGTAATCTGGTTAATGTTGTGTCAGGCAGCAAAGACAATGTATTTCAAATGTATTGCTATGATTTTACAGCATCTAAACTTCATTGGTTTAATTTCATTCAAAATATCCAGGACAGTATGCTGTTGTTGGTTGGAAAGTAGTTATTACACTTGAAAAGTATAGACTACGGCCTATATACCGAGGTCTCCCTCTTTTATCAACGTATCGCAGTCCAATACTATTCATAAGTCTCACCATTCTACTCAAAATATTTCAGTTTTCTGCTTTTATAATAGCTTCAACTCGTAAAAAATACAACATAATACCAATGTACCACATCCAGACGTGTTTGTTTTCCGCGCTCGCCATGCGACGAACGGTGCGCGGACAATGCGCTTATTGTTTTGCGCCTCTGAAGCTGCGCATGCGCATTTAATGCGACAGTTATTAATAGTGCACCGGCTAGCCGCTGCATTAGTATAAGTAAGCCGTAGAAAGCCTATTTGATATACATAGTTAACTATGTATACATTTTTTATTTATTTTTGTATATTTAAAAATGTAAAAAATGCGATTCTGTAACAACATACAATGTAGAAGCGATAATTTTTTAATACGGTTTACCGGAAAATGAAAAATATGAATATGAATTTAATTTCACATTACAAAAACCTTATTATCAATTTAATTACGTGATCTGATTTCAATAATAATAAAGAGAACTGCCTTATTGGTGCATGGCATCGACATTCCCTTATGGTATAATTGGATATATACATTTTACTTGAGTGCCCAAATACGTAACAGATATGCTGTGAATTTTATTAAATTTCTCACATATCGAGTCGCAGGTTAATGGCATCTTGTATTTAATATTACCGGTACCTAATTAGTAATCGTTCACAATGACCAAATTAAAAACTCTTTTTTCACTATCCAACCTTTTCACTGGCACGCCTTGTTAATTGTTTTTGTACTTTATTTTGATGGCATATGAGTTCATAGTTGATCTGTATTTTGTCTGTTATATTTGAAGCGATAATTGTGTTTTATTACCATTTCCCACATTTTTATATTCCGATAAACGCGGCGTAAAGGTAAATGATTATTTAAAGGGTAATTTGAATTAACAATTAGGACTGGATTAAGTGCAGTCGCGAGGTGGAATACGCATACAAACTGAGTGCATTCAATTATGCAATTACTGTCAAGGGTGGTTGTCAGATAATAATTGAATTTATTGTGACATTTATGTACAATACAATTCGGAATATTTATTGTAAAGTATGAATTTGAACTATTGATTGGATTTTTTTGAGAAAATGCATGAAGTTTTCGAATAGGTGTAAATAAATAAATATCCACTGACATTCACACAGCGCCATCTAGCCCCAAGTTAAGCGTGAAGCCTGTATTATGGGTACTAAACAACGGATAAATATACTTAATACATTTTTTTTCGTGAATACATACATATCGTATGTATTCACGAAAAAAAAAATGTGTTTAAGTATATACATAGAAAACACCCAGACCATTACAAACAGACATGTTCATGCACACAAATGTTTGTACTGCCCGGGGATCGAACCCGGAACCCTTGGTGTTACAGCCGACCTCTCAACCGCAACACCAAATGGGTCGTCAGGTGTGCATTTATCATCATCATCAGCTCATTAAACGTCCCCACCGAGGGGCACGAGCCTACCCGTATAGGGTGATTAGGCCTTAGTCGTCCACGCGGGCCCAGTGCGGATTGGAAGACTTCACACACAACCTTCGAATCTCTTCGCAGGCGTGTATGAAGGTTTCCTCACGATGTTTTCCTTCACCGTAAGAGCGTCGGATAACGTACAATATTTTCGAAATTCGAAACACATTGGTACATGTCGGATTTGAACCTCAGGCCTCCTGGTAGGAAGGCGACAGTCCACACCATTGAGCCACCGACGCTCTTGCGGTGTGCATTTATATATTTGTTAATATAAATAAAATATTGTTCATCTTTATATAATTACCTAGGGTAGAGCGGGGCTAGCGGGGCTATGGCATAAGGGCAAGTTAGGCAATCGAGATATCCCAAAATTAAAATTACTAATCTACCAAGCCGTAAAACAACTCATTAAGGATTATATGTATTCATTTTAATATATATTTTTTTATGTTTATTTATTATTTTAATTTATTTGTACATATATATAATTATGAATATATAATAATTATATATTATTTATTTTTAGTTTTTTGCTAGTGTTAATTTTTTTTCTCTTCTTGCCGCACCATTTTGCCTATCTCTGCATATCCAAAGGTTAGCTGGTAGAGAATGCCACTTGGTATTAAGTTCGCCTTTGTACATAATTTATGTGTGCAATAAAGATTAAATAAATAAGGAGCCGTATTCACTCAGTAAAAAATTGCTCAACTAGCCCCGCTTACTATACCCTACTTATACTGACAGTATAGCATATTAAATTCAGTTTCAGGTAATTACAAAACGTGGTGGACATTGTTGCTGGTTGGTTGATCAGTATTTTTATTGAATAAAACCAATTTCATCGACTGAAATGTTAAATTTTAAAAATATTTGTTTATTCAGCGATTTAGTCCGTAAAATTGAGTTAGCTATGCGAATTGTGAAAAGTAAGTCATCTTCAATAATCAACAGCCTAAAAAGGCTCACTTTTGTGCAATATTTGTATTTTTTATTTCACACATTCTCAATTTAGTTGTCATGTTATTCACATCACCTATTTTAGTATAAAAATAAAGTTTTAAATCCTACAACATCCTGGTCTAAGTGAAAGTTAATTATTGGTTTGGGTTCGGAAATAAATGTAGGTACCCGTTACAGCTCTTGCCCTTGTAACTTTACCATAAAATCTTTATGACGACTATTGGTAAACATAAATATTAATAATGACAGTAATTTATTGAATAACCATTCGATGAAAATAACGGTAATCGGCATGAACAGCAAACACTTACGCGGGGTTTCGAACCCGCGACCTCTATCTCGTACGATACAAGGCGGAGGCCAAACGGGTCGTTAATTGAACACGTATTTCGCTACTAGCTTTTCACTTTATTATAAATTATTAATTAGTTTACAATTGCATACGAGAGAATTAAATTCTCTCCTCATAGCTATGCTGTGCGGGAAGGCCTATGGTCGGCAGTAGGCCGTTATGGGCTGATGATCATAAATTCAATTGTATTTTTATATTACCAAGTGAACAACAGGACGGTCACCTGCAGGTAAGTGATACGCTTGACCAAAACAGACTAGCATGGAAGTAGACCAACGCCGCACTGCGCCCGTCACCATAGACACCATAAGTTAAGTCTCTTATTTGGCTAGGGCCAATGCCACCCAAGGGACTGTTGAACCTGTCTGTGGCATCTCCGAAAGCCTGAGGAAAAATGAATAGGAACGGAAGCTCCTCGTGGACTATGTACCTAACTACTGGCTAGAGTCGTCAGCGGCTCAATTGAAAGCGCTAATGAAAGCCTACTCAAAGAACCGCACCTATAAATTGCAATTGTAAGGGATAAGTCTGGATACTGCAAGCTGAAAAGTCATCTTCACTAGAAGAGGCTAAGTGACTCGGATACTTGCAGATTCTGGGCAGAAGAGAGAGAGACACCGATGCACCTACTCTGCAATTGAGGTCCTCTACAACAGAAGCAAAATATTTTGGGCATATAAAGTAGTTAGTTGGGCAACTAACTACTTTATATGCCCAAGTGACAAATCTATAGAATTGGGCAGGATTCTAAGCTTCTGAAAAGTGCCCAACTTTTAGACGAACTCTGAAATGGGGAGCGAGTCACAAAATATCGTTTAGGTCGAGGTGACTACAGGGCTATTAAAGCCTGAATAGCCTCCAGTAATTCAAATTTACTAACTCTGTTGGACTATAGATAAAGAAAAAGCTTCAGCGTCATGATCATTCTGTTGCACAATATGTTTAGTACCTACCTACAAAACCTTTAGTTATCGACATCTCAATAATACTAAGACCACAATAACCGTCCTATCGCCATTTATAAGTTGCCTTCTCGCTGAAGTTTCTCCACGTACTTTGACCTTTGCTTACCAAAATGTGTTGCAAGCGTGCACCTTGCGGCTGACTAAGGCATTATTCTGATATCTGATTGATTTCAAAATTGTGAAATAGTTTCAATTTGACTCTAACTGGAACCTAATGGAACCTTTGTAAACTGATTGTATTGCACATAAGTGCCGATTGAATATGTCAAGAGTAACTTAAATGCTAATAGGTCGAGCCGCGATAGTTTGGCGATTGAGAGAATTAAACCATTGACGTCAAGGTTGCTGTTTAGATACATCGATACATCGTACTACATGTATTTTTGTATACCTCTAAATTCAATGCATATATAGAGCGTCGGTGGCTCAATGGTGTGGACTGTTGCCCTCCCACCTGGAGGGCTGAGGTTCAAATCCCGCCACGTACCAATATGTTCGAAATTATATGTACGTTATCCGATGCTCTTGCGGTGAAGGAAATTAGTTACCTGGTTGAGGTGGCGGGTAGCAGATAGTTGTCAACAGCTAGGGATAGGCCCACGTGGAAATCATTAGGGGTCTTCGTTCAGCAGTTGTAATTTTAGGCTGTAATGATGATGATGATGAATGTTATTGATATTTACAGTTCATGTTGATCGGGCGTACGAAAACTTTAATATACAGATACTGTATGTGAGAATGCATTTAATATTTATGGAGCCCTTAAAATGTGTGGTAGTGGTGGTAATATAGTTTACCTAGCTGAGATGAAATGGTAAACAATCGCTACTGATTTTTATTTATATAATTTTATGAAACAGAGGTAACTTTTTCCACCAGCTAGTTTTTTAGCTACTTACGTTACCCTAATTGTAGAGCTATGCAAAGCTGTTTTATTAAAAAAATAATAATTAAATATTCAATGCATGAAGCATTGAATATATCATTTATTAGCAAAAAATATTATTTCTATATTACAAACAGACACTGCAGTTTTATTTATAAGTAATAGATTACACAAATCATGTTCCTGTATTTGGAGTGAGACGTATCTATGAGACGTTATAGGGCCGAGAGAGTGCCATTAAAGTTTATGATTGATTCACGTCAACGTCAAGAAAGGAAGCAATTGGATTGGTCCGCATTTTTGCTATCAATCGACTCGACTATGAGTTATAATTGAGCTACTGAAACGATCGTTAAGCGTTTCCTCAAAGATACAAAGAATGCCATTTTCTAACGAGTGTGCCAAAATCATGATTTTTCTAATTAAATGTGAAATTAAGTATTTTAAACTGTTATATTTTAAGAATTCTTAATATATCTTGCATGAACTGATGAAAAAATGATACACATTGTTTGTTCATAGAAAAATTACGATGTGAAAATTTACATTCTGATATTTTTTAAAACTCGATATGGAGATGATAGACTACGAAAGTATTTCGGTTTTAATTCCATGAAATATGTTTCATACTAAACTCTTATATTTATTATTTAGGTGTCAATAACCACTTTATTTCTTTTCATCTCAAAACTACATATACGTCTGCGTATAAAATATTGATAAATGTTCAGAGACATAGCTCGTCTTTCAATACAGCTCGGATTAGATCAAACTTATAGTATCAGATTAGCCTAACAGTAAATGATTAAATCGCTATACGCCAAGTATAATAAAATGCTGTATTTACGCACACCAACCAAAAATGCAGTTTTACACACACATATTTTAGCCATGGTAAACAGATGTACTTCCCGATGTGCTAGATATGCCAATAAGACACAAATGGGCAGAGTCTTCGCCATAAATCGAGCGCCCTCCGAGGAAGACTGAATTAGTGCGGTTGCGCAAGCTACGCACTTTCGCTACCCTATATGCGGAACATCATTTCGTTTCCATATTAGATAGTTAAGACCATAAAGGAGGTTAAAACTTCCACTTTAGTATTTAAATTGCAGTTTCTGTATGTAAGATTGAGGAAGATATTAAGGGATTACTGTAAATGCAAATGACATACCATGTTAGCTTAATTCCTCGTATTCCTTGTACAGATTTCACATAAAACTTCGATGAACATGTAAACTAAGAAAGGATTCGAAATCCATAACGGAACAAATTTATTAAAAATCTGCTTTTTATTAACATTTACAAATAAGAAAATACTTCGTGTAAGGTTAATACCAGGAGTCACCACACGCTGTGCAGTCGGGTTGGTGGCCATAGTTTTATCCAGTACACAACATGGTGCTGCTGCCCAACATCTAGGATTAGTAGGTTTATTTTTTATAGTTGCCGCTTGTGACATCCTTGACAGAGAAGATCACAATTTCGAATTGGATCACAATTTCGAAATGTGGCCTATAACGGACACTTTGTTTATCGACCTAGTCTCAAAGACCACCAATACAAATTTGTGTTCATACAATTACCATCAGTTATATGCGAGTTTTTCTAGATATTACTACATTTTCGATTAAAGATTTTGGATCCCCATTTTCAGTTTAGTGATACTTACATCACCCATTGGTAGAGTCGGGTTGGTGACTGGGTTGGTGGCTGACATTTTGAGCTTCTGTCCCCACGTGGCATATTGTAATGTTACGTGAATAATATGTAACATAGTGACATCCTAACTGCAAGAACCATCTTAGCTCCAACACCCCAATGGCCGTTGGAGCAGACGAGTTTCTTGCCATGCGTAGGAAGCCCTCCGACCCAATGGGTTTATGAAATGTGGAAGCTTGATGAGAAAAGCGGAGGACAGAAAGATCTGGCGCAGAATGTAGTAGCCCTATTATCAGCAGTATCTGCGATTGGTTGAACAAAGATGGCAACACCTACAGTTTAGTGTTGACGCGCTAATTTCGCCGGCACGCGAGTACAAGTTATGCGTAAAACAGTGTTTTCCCGGCAAAAAGTCGAAAATTATGCAAATTGAAATTCCACGACTGTAAATGGCCTCCATCTGCTTCTGAATATTCATTGGTCTGAATGTTCGCTTAATTAGGGTCCGCCTGACGAGTGACGCCCTGCGGCGTTGGTTCTCGACCCTCAGGGCAACGTTATTACCACTATGGGACCATTATTCGTAATGTTTCTTTTGTGCAATGTATTAGCAGCTTACCAGTCGTCGGTGGCTCAATGGTGTGACTATTGGCTTCCGGAGGGCACAAGTTTAGGTCCTGCCATGTACCAATGTATTTTCGAAATTATATGAACGGTGAAGGAAAACATCGTAAGGAAACCTTACGCTCGCATGCGGAAGATTCAAAGTGGTACGTGAAGTCGGCCATTCCACACTGGGCTCACGTGGAAGACTAAGGCCTAATCACCCTATGCGGGTAGACTTGTGCCCCTCGGTGGGGACGTTTTATGAGCTGATAACACGGGATGTTGATGTCGTACATTACCAGAGTATAAGATATTTTAACCAATTATCTAATAGGTATTATATTATTGGTGCTTACCAATGTAATGACGGAAATATGAATTAATGTAAAGGACATAATTAATGCCAAGGTCGACAATGTCCTTTACATTCGCTCATATATCCGTGAGCGGTATGTTAGCAGATACCATTTTATTCGAACCCGAGAAGTCCGAGAACTATATTTGTAATCTAGACCATTACATGTCATATAGCCGTGATTAAATTTCAAGCCAAATTAATGAATTGGTTTTCGATTGTGTAAGTACCTTGCAATATCTGTGGCATATTGAAAAAGAAGCGTCCCATAAAATTCTTCCGTCAGCCATTGAGCTCGGTACTGGTCAAAGGCCTCCTCCAATTTAGGGGGTATACAAATGTATAGGTTGACTTGTCTAGGTCTTATATGCTGCTAGTAATCTATGCATATTTCCAATTAGACGGCTTCTACGCTGAAGGTTTTTAGGTCGTTCCCCGTGCAGTACCTTCTAAGATATTTTGTGTGAATAAAGATGTCAATTTTTATTTGTCTAAAAGTTTTTATATATATAAAACGTATATAAATCATCCAGACCAATACAAACTTACATCTTCGTCATCATTTGCATACATACATCGTATTTACAAAAAACTTTACGTAAGTATTCTATCTAACTTACCGATAGAAAAGTTTTATGAATTACAAAAGCATAAAGTATTTGTTTAGCAAAGTTTCGACAATACCTTAAAAGCATGGATTGTTATCTATCAAAATGGTCGCGTGCCAGAGATACGGAAGTTATTTCTAAGTTAATTTACGACCTAGATGGCGCCACTCGCAAAGAATTTGCTCATAGCGCATTCTATCCCGAGTTGTCCGGCCGGGTCAATTTGGAAAATTATAGTTATTATCAAAATCGATTTGGGAAATAATAATAATTTCATGTAGATAAATCAATTGCAAAATGGCTATTTTGAAATTGAACCATATTGTCCAGGGTGATTTTCAAAAATTGAGCGCTATTTAAAAACCAATGCATTTACTTCTCTTTATATAGGAACACTCCTATACACATACATGTGAATCCAATGGAATCGACATTATTCGAATCGAGTATTGGAGAAGTTTAAGAGAAGTGAAAGTGACAGACAATTGTAGGGGTTTTGGCACCAAAAGCTGCAGGTTCAGACCTGTGCAATGCATATCTGTAAATATATTATCTAAATCAATCTAATATTGCACATAAGAGTAAAACAGTATGGGTAGTATATACAATAAAAAGCCAATTCTTTTCCCATAATTTCTTTTTCAATATCATTTTAATGTTGTCAACTACAGATGTATAAACAAAAGGTTTTGTTTATAAATCTGTGGCAACGCATTCGTAGCTACAAGCAAGGAGGGTCCATGGGTAGCCACATGACTATCAGGCAACTAACTCGTTAGCCTACTCATGAAATAAAAAAAATCAACCAACTGTTAACCCTCAAACGCGGAAGTGATCCCGAGTACCTACACATGTATGCACGAGTAATGATGAATGCGCACTCGCTCCCAAAATGGCGGGCGCTCGAACGCGAGACGGTTTTGGCAAAATGTTTAATTCATAGCTTCGTAATAATGTAGCGGAATCGTACTTTGGCGGCTTCGTGCTACAGCTGTTGCTCTCGTGACATTGTCTCGTGTTCTACCTCGATAATATAACTGGAAAGAACATGTTCACTTTTTGTACATGGCGGCAAGTACGGGTTGACAGTTTGTCTTATAAATTTTTGATGTCCTCGTTTTGCAAGGTCCGTTAGTTTTGTTTTCATGCTGTAATTGAATAGTACTCGTGTATATTTTGGGGATATCTACATACAGCATAACGAATGGGTTGATAGGGCGGCAACGCACTATGGGTCCTATTAGAATTGGAACGTATTATCCCTATATTGCCAAGTACTGAAACGATAAAAATTGAACTTTATCTTGGACTACTGACCATTGTTTTTTATGTTATAATATTGTTTTTTTTTTAGTTTTTGATTTCAGTTAGAAATTCAGGTTACCCCTGTATGTGTGTATTCAAATTGAAATGACGACAACATTACGCGCAAGTTACATCTGTCGATAGTGATAATCTATTTTGTTTCTATTTTTTGAATTCTTTTTTTGTTTCGTTGCTACAACAACAGGGAAACAATGTTGGTGACCTTATTACACAGTAGAGTAATAAACACCTTTTTTAAGCTTTTGTTTCGTTATATTGATTGTTATCGTAACAAAAGAAAACAATATTTTGCGTTGAATAATGGCGAGTGAAAGTAGGGTCTCGCTTCCTCAAGGGAGTATGTAAGGTGTTGTAGCCAATCATCTTGTCTCGGATATGATAATTAATAGCTTCGTGAATGTTTTATGTTTTTTTTACAATTACTGTTTGCTTATGGGCGGTCTGGAGGCTCGTGGATGAAAATAAAGAAATTATGATAAAAAATATTACTTTAAACTTAAATCGCTACAGCGTACAGATCACGTGACGCGCGGCCGCTGCGCGATAAAACATTACTTTATTCATCTAATTATAAAGGGTTTTTAGGAAATAAAACTAGCCTAAATTTTTCTTATTAAACCAGCTACCTGGCAAAAAAAGCCAGTCCAAAATCTGTCCAACCATTTCAGAGATTACCTGGAACAAATAGACAGACAGACATACAGACAAATATAAAAAAAATGTTATTTGGATGTTTGTACCGTAAATTTATTCATATCAAGTAAATAAATTTTTATTTTAATACTAGCTGACCCGACAGACTTCGTCCTGTCAGAAAAAAATGTAATGTGGCAGTGTTTTGTTCCTACCGTTTTTATATTCTTTGCAAAAAATATCCTGAACAGAACCGTCACCCTGGTAATAATTCGGTGATAATTAAAAATAATTAAATAAAACACTATACGCGTTTAAAAGTAAGTAATTTTAATGAACTTTATATTATAATAGCAATAAAGCTAAAAATTGATTCTACGTTTAGTTAGAAAACGTTTGTATGTGAAAAGAAAAGGGCTGTTTTTAGGGTTTTCCCGGCAATTATTCGATTTTTTCTCGCCGTAAGAACCATCCTTGGACTTCAACGAACATTTTAAAAAAAGGATTGGCCAAATTGGTCCAGGCGTTGTTGAGTTATGCGCTTACCAACACATTTTACGATTCATTTTTATATTATAGATTACAAACAGACACTTACATTTTATTTGTATGTATAAATTTGTTTATCGACAATGATACTTATCTACGTAATGCTTTACCATCTTGGAATGATCTATAAACGTCACAATACATTTTCTATCGTACCTATTTGTTTTGAAGGCGTCCAAAGGGTTACATAAATATACTCATTTCGCCGTAATGAATGGGTTTGCGTATGAAGTATTTGAAACGCGTCACGGCAATGCATTTCATATCCGGGCTATTACGTAAGGTGCCTTCCGAATGTGAAAGTAAAGGAATGCTGCCTATATCCTTGTGCAGTCATCTGTTATTTGTAAAGTATCGTGATCCGGTGTAGATCATGAATAACCTAGAATACCAGTTTTCGGTACATCATAACGGGCCAAAAACCCTGCTTTATCACATTGTAACAAGCCCAATGCTGGCCTAAGCCTCCTTCGAACCTTTGGGTTTATATATATAGATGGATTCCCTTAATTTACCTCAATCAAACAACCGTCCACACCATTGAGCTACCAACGCTCTTCGATAAACAGTACCTCTATATAAAGTCTGCAACGCTTGCTGGAACAAGCCAGACAGCGTCAGCACTTAATCCAGGTTGAAATATCGTTTTTACAAAGTATAAATAACGGAGGCACGATTAAAATATCAATGGTAGGCTTTCACTGTTATTGTATGCAAACTACGCCTTTTGTATGGATAATGTATAAATTTCCATGGAGGCGTGAACAGTGGATCAAGTAACAAAGGGTTTTGGACCATCCTCGGATTAAAAAGGACTTGTGTAGGATAATCATCGAAACCGAAAGACTAGTGAATTAGCAAGTTAATTGGGCAGTTAGCAGGGTACATCGAGCGGACGACCACTGGCCTGAATAGGGCCTAGACTGAGCTAATATTAATATACTAGCTCACTCTATCACTAGTAGCAAAGTCTGAGTTTGATGCTTCATTACAGGTGTAGAAAAGATCTTTCTACACCTGTAATCTTTATTGCACATAAGGAAAAAAATCATACAACACTTGTTGTGTTGCATGTTTTATAACAAAAAACGAGTACAATGTAGGCGGCCATATTGCTAAGGTAGCAATTTCTTCCAGGCAACCTTTGGGTGAAAGTAAAATGCTTATAGGTTTGCTTTGCTTTTAAGGCATTAAGTTTTTACCTAATCTTTTACATGCAGTGTGCGCTTCTGATCTCTATGCACTGATTCCTTCCACTTTAAAACATTTATCATCATCATCATTGCAGACTTAAACGTCCACTGCTAAACGAAGGCCTCCCCTTATGATTTACACGGAGACCGATCCCTTGCAGTTGCCATCCATCTGCTACCCGCCACTTTAACTAGGTCAGCAGTCCATCTGCATTCTTGCATCAATCATGCATAATGTTAAATCATCTGTAATTGGTTGACTTTTGCCTTCCACATTCTGGATAATAGTTTAATAACTTTATTATCCATTCTGCAAAAGAATGAAATCGCCTTGCGGAACAAAATGCAAGCAAAACCAACATATACGCAACATCAAGGCACTGAGCTTCGACAGATAAAATCCATCTTAGAATATACGTCTCTACCACCAGGATAGACTTTGTTCAATTGCCCAATACTAAAGAACATAGCAAAAAACGGATCAATAGTGATAATACCATGTGTTTCTAAGCCGGCACTTGAACTCTCTGGGTGTTAAAGCAGAAAAAAATACAATAGCGTTTTTTGTTCAATCGAAAGAGCATCGTACGTACGAGTTATATGTTTAATCTACCTACTGTACGTAGCTCTGACTAGTAAAATGGAGTATTATTTATTATATTTTACATTCACGCAATGATTTCTACAAAATAAGCATTTTCAACCTCTATATAGGAGACAAACATATATAAACTACATATTGACGACTCATTTGATGTAATGGTGGCGGTAAAAGGACCTAGCTGTATTGAAATCTAGTGTAAATAATTGAAAAATTTACCAAAGGTAAATAAATTAAAAACTCGGATAAATATTTGAAAGTATGATAGGGTAAATAATTAAAACCTTTGTAAATCTTCATTCCCAAAATGTCGCTAAGTTTACAAAATATAAAATAAAATGTCTGCAAAACAGTGTCTGTAGTAACCAAGCTTTCGTCAAAATTAATTAAAATGAAAAAGGTCTGAGAAAAACATGTATAAGTGGTAACCCTTGTGTAATTTACAACGAAACTCCCGCGCATCTTTCTCGCCAGCTTTGTTTTATCACCGGGATTTGCATATTTAAATTTATTAATCAATTACATTACAATACATTATACTCTTGTTCCGTGTCTTATTGTTTTTTGAACATATTTATGGAGTTGAAAACTGGAATAAGTTATGTTTTTCTTTAAAAACAGCATCGTTTTTGTTATTTATTGCATGTTTTGATTTGTTTATAGAAGGAGTTGACAACAGGAACTGAATACACTTTTGACACCAATTAAGTCTGTTTATTTGGCATAGTAAGAAGATTATTTGGTGGAGCGGTTGAGACGTCGCTTGCTACACCAAGCAGTACAAACAAATGTTTGTACTGCTTTAACATTACAAACAGACATGTATATGCACACAAATGTGTGCATATACATGTCTGTTTGTAATGTTAAAACCCAGCACATCTGTGTATAATATGTATGTATTTATAAAATATAAGTATGTTTATCCGGTGTTTAGTACCCAAAATACAGGCTTCACGTTGCTTCTTATCGAATCGATATGGATTCACAAATTAAATCACGCTTAACTTAGGGCTAGATGGCGCTGTGTGAATGTCAGTGGATATTAAATTATATTTGTTCCAACCTCCATACACCAGTCTAATCCAATCTAACTATTTCGTGATGTAGGTAGCATAAATGTTTACGCCTACGTTATTTTTATGGTATAAGTGGCAAATGTGCATTCAACTCACCTGGTCAAAAAAGGCACCGTCGCTCACTGACATTTGCTATTGCAGAGAAATGTGTCGCCGGCAAATTGGTTCCGGAGTTTATTGTACCTGGTATAAAATTTAGCTTAATGGAAGCCTACTAGTTAAAATACGCCTTTTCTCTCTTCAAGAGCTTATTTCGAGGATTTGTTGCTGCGCTGTGATCCTTTTATTCTTGATTTTGAGCATTCTGCAAGATTGTTAAGTTTCTTCAGGAAAAAAAATATATGAGGCCATATTGGATGATTGAGGGGGCTGCAAGCTGCACTAGCTGTACCAATTTACGCTGGGGCGGTGCGTGCGGGCATTGATTTACTGCGAACGATGCCTTGCTTCGGCTACTCACTGCTGGGACTTCTGCAACTAAATTTCTTTATATTAAGGTTACTTAATATAAAACAAAGAGTCACTTTACTGTCACCTATAGTTTAGCGCTTGAAACAGTATTAACGGAACCTAATATGCCAACAACATAAACGTTGGTCGTTGGTGACGATATCAAAAGAATGATGGTCGATAGTTCCATCCACCCTCTTTGGTCCCGCGCGGCAGTGGCTTTGGATATTGGGCCGTGCCAATCCCCATAGCAATGCTGTGTAGAGGCTCCATAGGCTTGTGTCTTGCATTATCAGGATATAAACTAGTTGATCATAATGACGTCACTTCAAATATTTACGTCACAATATAAGAACTGCATAATGTTCCCTATTCCGCAATCACTTGTTGAAGCACTTGATTTAAAGAAAGAAAGAAAGCTGATGTCTCAACACATTGTGGTTATACCTCGAATAGTAAAGGTTACCGATTAGTGAACAGTTTGCGCCCGCGCCGGTCAAACCATAAATAAAGCGGCGCTTTCCGGGTTATACTCTAAACACCTGCGAAAGATCTTTACAGTTTTTGTTGCGTAACTTTAACATTCTTGGTTCTAACTTTGTGTGCACCAATCAATGATGGGGAAAGTGCGTTGCTATTGTCCGCAGTGATATTATTGTTGGTGTTGGTAATAAATGGCGAATAATTGGAAATTATGTCAAAACAGATCTAACATAATACGAGACTGTCGGTGGCTCATTGGTGTGGACTGTTGCCTTCCGATCCGTAAGGTGCAGGTTTAAATCTTGCCACGTAGAACTTTATTTTTAAATTTTCGTAATTATATGTAGGTTAATCCGACGCTCTTACGGTGAAGGAAAACATCGTAAGGAAACCTGCGCACACCTACGAAGAGATTCAAAGGTTGTGCGTGAAGTCGGCCAATCCGTACTGGGCCTGCGTGGACGACTAAGGCCTATCCAGGCTCGTGCCCCTCGGTGGGGACGCAAATCATTATACGTAGCTCATGGTGATGATGATGAAACAAATAAGGGTAAATCTTTTTTTATGTTATATGTGAACGGGACGGTCAGGACACTCACCTGATGGTAAGTGATACGCCTTACCATGACAGAGACGAAGAAGGAAACCAATAACTGATAGATAGTTATTATGCCTCACCAACGCCGCACTGCGCCCTACACCCGAGTACACTACACTACGCCCTTTTCGACCCGGTAATTTCACTAGCTACAGTGCCCTCATCCCGAAACCCAAAACAAATATAACAGTCATCTCATGAATGTCTCATATTTCTAATATGTATTATGTATGCATTGTTATTATTTTATTAATTTAATATTTCCCTATTTCAACAGGTGCAATTAAGTAACTAAACCTTCATTATTTTCAGGTACGTTTTCGCCGCTGTTGCCAGCGTTGAGTAAGTCAAGATTCAATCATGCATTTAATTTTCCCCGTGTTACAAAAAAATATACATAAATTACCGTCAGATAAAAATCACTCTCGAAACTTCCAGGAAACCTTATGCGCTTTGATGAATCGATACTGAACATGATTCATTTCGATTACCTGCGGCCGATGGAACATAAAATGTTACTAGTAATTTGTTTCATTCCGTGTTGAATCAGCTAGGAAGAGTCAGCTTAAAAAAGTATGGACTTTCATTAATTTTATTCAAGTACATTTATGTTAGTAGAAAGTCAGACTGGAAATTGGCCAAAGACGCTTTTAAAAACTTAATATATGCTGTTGCCGTTATTACTTACCAGATGGACGGCTGACCTGGGGGGTTACCGCAATCTCTTAAAACAGCATTATTCTAATGATACGTCAGCATTTTTGTACCAGAAAAGACGAAGTAATATGATTGTTACACTATTTTAAGGGATAACCCCCCAGGTTAAGGTGGCGAGTAGCAGATGGATGACAACTGCTAGGGATCGGCCCGCGTAGAAATCATTAGGGGAGGCCTTCGTTCAACAGTGGACATATTAGACTGTAATGATGATATGCCGTTTACTTCACTGCCTCCGTGGTCTATTTATCTGAGCGGTGGCTTTATAGTTTATGATATCATTTCATGATCCGAGGGTTAGAACCCCGCGGGATTAACCGTACAATGGAAGTCATTTTGTGCGATTTTTTAGTTTAGGTCATTGTATCACTGAATTACTGATTGTTTAAAAAAATAAAGGTCAATAGAGCCCAAGCCCAGTTTTGGAGTGGAGACCGCGTCTTGGCAAGCGTAGACGAAGCGTAGCGTAGACCGATGGACCGACGACTTGCGTAAGGTCGCTGGTAGAGGCTGGATGAGAAAAGCGGAGGACTGGGATATCTGGCGCAAAATGGGAAAGACCTATGTCCAGCAGTGGACTGCGATAGGTTGTAGAGAGAGAACCCAAATCGCATAAGGCCCGCAAGTCGTTGGTCCAAAGGGTATCCAACGCTACGCTTGCCTTTTTTTATTTGCCAAAACGTCTGCCTTTTCACTACTAGTCTGCTCGGCTATGGGATTAGAAATAATATTTTTGGTCACCCATCTGATGATCGACCAATGCAATAAGTGATCATCTTGCACTACCAACGCCATTAAGACGTCGAACCTTTGACTTTGTTTACTTAACTTTAAGTCTAGGATATTCTTAGTCCTTCTTAATCCTTACTACTTAACACTCCCAAGATCTTAAAACAACTTTCCAAATTGAACCGGTCGTCCTATTAAAAGTTTACATCAATTAATATCCACTTGGCTATTTTATAGAATTTTCTCCATGTTAACATTGATTGTAAAACAAAAACAAGATAATTTTACGAATATGTTAATCTAATTTCTACATCATTAAAATGGTCAGGTTTGCTAGAAGATTGGCTGTCGTAAAAGTGGTCACTGATAAGTGACACGATAGTTTACTATAAAATTAATAATAAAATTAGAAACGCAGTCGGATGTGAAATTATAGGACCACCTCAAGAGTTGAGCATATAAAACTAATAAAATAAAACAACTGCTGAAACGCTCGGCTGACGACATTCGTAGATTTGTAACTTTAAAGACGAGCCAAGCGAAACGCATGGGCACTACCTACCTGTTCATGTTTCGTCGTTTTTTTAACTCTCATACAGTTGGTTTCCGTTGTACTAGAAATTTCATATTTTCAGAATGTGATGACATTAGAAAACATACAAAGTCTCAATAGAACTTTTAATTTATTGATATCTAAAATATACCGATTTCATCATTAACACACTGATACACTGATGACCATCAAATTGTTTGGTTACCTCCTGAAGTGCTAGAAAGTTGAAATTTGGTATCTTATTTATGTATAGAGTACAACTAACAAAAAAAAATCATAAACTTAAAGCTGTCGCCCGTAGTAAGTTACAATATAGTCATGATCACTTTTCTTGATAGCTCACAAATTATGAGTAATGTTAAGTAGATAATGTTCAATGGTTACAAAAAGAAAAACAATAACCAAACCCACTACCCACTACCCACGTAGATGGCTGTCTTGTTGATATGCAGGTAAACTGTTCCAAAAAAAAATATGGAGACATATATATCTGGCCAAAAATAATTTAATAAAAATGTATATTCATAATTTCAAGACCATCTTCCAGCCATTTATAAATATGACAAGTGAAATTGCGACCGCCATGTTGCTTTCGCGGCCAGTGACATTTAGGTCTGTATCTAGATTATCGTATTTACTCATCTGTGCTGTACTGGACTCGGTCTTATCTGTTGATTTAATGTCTAATCGTAGATGCCTAATGGTCTGCCCGACTGGACGGGATCTCACTAGGTGTCGCCTAGCCTCTTGTATTTGTTTACATTTGAATAATATCGGAATCAGGTTAAAGCTTGTAAATAGAGAGCCATAGATGAAAGTCCCCGTATTTTGTAGATTTGTTTTGAACAACATAGAGTCTAAGTCGTTAGCTAAAGTAATGAGTAAATTCCATATAAATTAAGAGCATTACTTTGAAATAAGAAGTAATAAAGGGCTTTAACTATATATTATTTGTATATTTATTCATAAGACAAAATCCTAGCTTACGTACGATGTCGCATATGACAACATCGTACAAAATCAACAATTTCAAATCAGTACAAAGCGGAATCCTTACTATTTTCACACGTAATACTGTGTCTCACGCGTGACGTCACTCGTCCCAGTAACGCAAGATCTCTGTCATCGGAGATGCGCGCGCGCACGCCCGCTTTGAAGTGGCCCGATTTACGATATGGCTAGTTAGGGCTGCCAGGTGTGGTTGAAAACTAATTAAATTTAATACTACTTTTTCTAGAATGTATTCAACCTATAAAAATTTTCTTTAAAATAGACGCCGAATAAAAAAATACCTACACGCTACATGATTTTCGAAAAAATATTTAGGAGCTGTTAATGGGGATGGCGCGTAATAATTGCGGCTATAACATTTATTATAATGAAGTTTGCTTAATTAGTGCTATCAATGGTATAGTCACTAATGAATTTCGGATCATAGTCCACTGCGCATTGTATGCGCATGCCTCGTTTGACAAACAGCATTAGATTGGTGTTAAAAAGAGGCTAAATTTACTTGATATTACTACATCCTAATAGAGGTAGCAATATTTTTTTAAAATAATATCTTTGCCAGGCATTGTTTTTTTTTTATTAAAATGTGTATTTGTTACAACCCTACAACTAAGTAAGCATAGTGACGCACTTTTCACTTCTTAAAAACTAAATTGAAACGTCACGTATTAATAGGTATCACAAATTGAGTTGTTAAAATACTCGGAAGTAATATCAGTACTAGTATATTCTTGGTATACGATAATAATGGCACATCTTTGATGTTGATGGCGTCTTACAAACGAGTGCTGTGCGTGTTTAATAGTTTATACTTTTATTGTGTAACTTTCATGTGTGCGTAATAAATAATGGAGGGAGACTTTTGTCCAGCAGTGAACTGCGATAGGTTGAGAAAGGAGAGATAATAAACATTATGGATCCAGCATATTTGTGATTTAAAGTCCGATTCAGACTTTAAATTATTTTAAAAACCTTTTATCTATTTTATGTTTTTTTTTTAAAGTGGTAAGTATTTAATTCGTAGTTCGTGCATACTGAAAATGTATGATTTAATTACAAAATGTTTTATTGTAGAATTCCCATTTAATATAGTGTAAAATATCTTTAACTGCTTACGGTAATTGATACCTTTTTTAAATTCCATAAAGTCGGTTTATTTCCGTTATCAATTTTTGGTCTCACGTGACAAAATATTTGTAAAATGTCGTTAAGTTATCGTAGTTGTAAAGTTTCTCAAACTGGTAGCATGCATATTAACATAATATACATCTTGTATAAAGTTTATGTATTATAATTAATTTCACCTTATAGTTTACCAGGTAATAGGCACTAAATTAAACCTGCCAGGAAATTGCATATAAAGATGTTATATAAGGACAATAAAAGCTTAATATGTCATATGATGATATTAATATCGGCGATTAGTATATATAGACTCTGATTATGTAAATATTTTACAGTGAAGGTTTGAAATTGCCTCTATTTGGTAGTTAAATGTCACTTTCATGCACCTTTTCACTTGCGTTTTAGTGCTTATTGCAATATTAATAAATTTTACACATGATGTTATAGTGGCGAAACGTTAACGGATAGTAGAAAGCATTTTAAAGGTGACAACATAACGTGTATTTCTTAGGGAAATTAGATTTACAGTGTTAATCAATTTTCGACTTTAAGTCGTTATGTTAGGGCCTTTCACAGTGTGATGTCAAATAAACATAGAAACGTAATAGGCCAGAAATGATATTGACAGTGTAAAGCGATGGGAAAACTTCCAAGTAGTAGTAGCTTACCGGGTTGTATGAGATGAAGTTTGAAAGGGATTGAAAACGGTAAAATATATATATATATATGTTTTGCCTATTAATAGAAATATTGTCAATATATAATTGCTGACTCGACCGAAGTGATGATAAGTGAAGGCATTACAGAAAATCAGCATGAAATAACGTTTTGCCTTCCATATCTACCATAAAACAGATAAAACAAATAGGATGGTATGGACACTTGGAGCGCATGAGTGAAAGGAGAATAGCAAAGCAGGTGCATTGTGCGAATGTGGAAGGATACACGAGCAGAGGACGACCCAGAAGGACTTACCTTGACCAAATTGGTCAAGTCCTTAAGAAGGCTGGGGTCCCAAGTAAAAGGAATAAAAGAGCTTGTATGAAAAGATTGATGGATGTGAATGAAGCTGACATCCTCTCACCTACCCCATCCATCATCTCTGCCTACCCTCTGAGACCAAGGCGTGAGCTTTATTTATTTTTATATTTTTTTTTATTTAACAGAACGAATGAGTGCAAAATTTTACTTTTAAGAAAATATCGATCCTATATCGCATAGGGGATAACAATGTCGGATAAGTACGGCACGTCACTACTCTCAGTACAAATAAACCGGTGTTTTACAACCTTTATAGAAAGTGCGAGTGTCAAAGTTGTATATTTATCCATAAAATAGCTCCATCGGTCGATAAGGAAACTGTTGGACAAAATAACTCAACACATAATAGACTTTAACGACCCGTTAAATTTTCATGGCATATAGTTGCACGCGAAATTTTATGATTGGACAACCGATACCGTTGTTATCGTTAAAGCGTTTGATTTACACAAATTGGCAAAGCGCTAATCCAATAGTTTGTATTGAGAAACAATTTAGCCTAAATTTGGAAAGTAATGTCAAAAAGAAACATTTTACTGTATTAAACTCTTTTGCCTTTTGGAAAAACATATTTCCAATGTTAAAAAGTCTCAAGCATATGCTGTACACGTTAGGATTTAACTGTACAATTAGGGCAACCCTAAGTCCATACATGTTTTCCTAGAGATGTTTGGAAATGCAATCCATAAGACTTTCACGAGAACTGATACTTAGCTGCTACTCTACTGAAATCATTTTTCAAGCCACGGAGCCGCTCTTCATATATTTCACAGCCATGTCGTTCCATTGGTGACATTAACTGACCTTTGCATTTCCCAATAAAACTTTGTTGAACAGGAAAATTATTGTAGTATTTCAAAACTCATAACTCACTTGTTACATTGGGAATATACATTAGTAAAATTATACAAACAAGTAGTGATGCCTTAATTACAAACCCACGACAAGCACAGCTGACATGGAAGCAGTTTTGCAAATCCAAGTTAAACAGAATATAATGTAAATTTTAAATTTCTTTTTAAAATAAGAAATTTAAAATTTTACTGTTTGTCATGTATAGTGATTTGTTTTATTGCTTAACATGAACGAATGTCAACCATCACCGATCAAAAGCGCATCGACTTTTTAAAATGTATTGAACACGCGATAAATCATATGTCAAGCGAATTAAGTGAAACCATTTTGTACGTCTTTTTCAGTGAACAATAGGGTGGCCACGTTGCAATCATTCTGTCAGACGATGTGCAAGTCGGTAGGAGCGTCCGAATATGACCTTTGCTGCACATATTTACTCAGTATGAATCTTTAATTTGTGAACAGGGCTGTCAGGGGAGGCTTTTAATTTCATTGAATGATCCCAAGTTGAAGTGGCAGTGGGCTGGTCACGTATATCGCAGAACCGATGGCCGTTGGAGCAGACAAGTTCTGGAGTGGAGACCGTGTCTTGGCAAGCGTAGCGTAGCCCTCCGGCGCGATGAACCGACGACTTGCGAAAGGTCGCTAGTGGAGGCTGGATGAGGAAAGCGGAGGTCCGGAATATCAGGCGCAAAATGGGAAGGCTAACCTAAGCTATTTCCAGAAGTCGACTGCGATAGGTTGAAGGTAGATCCCTCATTCATCATCTGCTTATTACCTACTGCATGGCACAGGTCTTCCCATAATAATAAAAGCATAACTAAGCATAACCCTCCTTGTAACACCGCAAGTCGAAGTTCGAGTCCTACTCTGGAAAACCTACTCTCTGGGTTATCATCTGGTGACGTAAAGGATGGCCAAACTCAATAACTCCGTAGTAAAAATCGATTGAAATTTATATCACAAGGCAATTGCGCTGTTAATAAAGTAAAAAATAAAAAGAATAACGTATTGAAATAAAAGGTCTGAATCAAAGCAGCTGCTGTCGTACATCATTTATTGGAAATACTAGTAGGACTCAATGAGTAATTATTACTAGGTGGTAGACTCGATAACGAGTCGTCTAGGTAGGTATTATCCCAGTGCCAGATATCGTCCCGTGAAACAAGTGCTATGCACTTCTGTGTTTCGGGATGAGGGCACTGTAGCTAGTGAAATTACTGCTTATAAGAGACCTAACATGTCGTCTCGGGTGTTGGGCGCAGTGCGGAATTGGTGGAGGATAGTACTTTACTAATAATTAATATTTTATGTAAGGTAATATTTTATTTTAATTTTTAGTCTCTTATTTTTGTTTTAATGAATGTTATTATCTTTGTTAGCCGAAAACAATGTTTTCTTGGATTTCGTTAAATCTATCGCCACAGGACAGGCATAGCCTAGTGTGCGGGGGTCAGTTAACGTGAAAACTGTGTAAAAAATGTGTGTTCAATTGGCAATAATTATTTTTTAATAACTATCTACTAGTTGTTAAACTCCTTCAATGCACCTCTGTCATGGTAAGGCGTATCACTTACCATCAGGTGGTAGCGTGATGAGCGTCCTGACTAGTGTTGCCAGGTGTCCCGATTTACGCGGGTCGTCCCGATTTTCAGGGATCTGATGATCTAAATGTCCCGATCAATTAAAGAAGACAATCAGGTGTCTCATTAAAAAAAAACATATATACGCTACATTATTTGAACTCACTGTCAAATGTAAAATGGCACGTCATCAGGGTCATATGACATTTTTTATTATTACTTGTCCCCTCAAATCTCGATTTTTTGGCCTCAACACTTGTCATGTACTCTATAACAAAAAAAACGGATAGAAAGGTGCTCTGAAATAATGGACTTGTTGTGGCTCATTGAATTATTATAATTAACTTGAATCGAACCGATTTTTCCAAGTCGGCCGACGAGTAATGACAAGGAAAGAAACAATGGTGAGCATTACACGGAAACCAGGTTGTCTTTCAATTTGTAAATATCACGGAACATGTGTGATTATCAGAAAAAATGACCGGAATTATCCGAATTAACTTCTTGATGTGGATAATCGATGTTAACTGCAAATTAAAATGACCGGCGTTTGGAACGGTCATTTATAAGCACGCCATTTAACCGTGTCAGTAATTCTATACTGAAGAAAGGTTACATAACTACATTCGATTAAACATATCGATGGTAATATTTGTGAAATTTCAATATTACCTATTTGAAAACAAGATATTTTTTTGTTTATTTTTGACTTTCGACTGCTGGACATTGGTCTTCTGATTTCTGCGCTTGACACCCTCTACATTAAGTACTTATCCAATCAAGCATTTTCTATCGCTACGTGAAAATAACCATGTCCAGGCATTAATAATTTAATATAAAAGATCTGTTGTTTTGTGTACGTTAATAAGGACAGTTGACATTTAATCACAATTGTATTGTAATTTAACTAAAATTTGCGCAAAATTTAGTAAAATTGTAGCTTATCTATATTTTTATACTGTATAAAATTATGAATCTACTTTTTTTTCTTAGTTAAATTTTTAGCTGGTGAGACACAGCTTCGACATAAATCTCATCGATCAATCATGTCAATCGTTTCTTTTTTTCGGTTTTAAAAGAAAACATTTTTTGGTAATAAGCCTTGTACTCATGCTGTGCCTTGCTCTGATAACCCTATATTCGAATGACGGATCGGAACCAAAAGGTCACGATTATTTTAATCGAGACATTTATCTCGATCTTTATTGTTTTCGCTTGCGTGGCCAAGACGACTTAATCGGTCAGCCATTTTGATTTGTCATATTTTATCTTGTGATCTACAACTGGATGCAGATGCGTATGTGAAGGATAACAGTGATTTGTATGTATAAAGAAATCTCCTTTGTCAGTATCAATTTATACGATTGCGGTTAAATCTGTGACTTAACCTTTTAAAGATATTATCTGTGATAGTAACCTTTGGCGGGAATTCGTAAAGGGAATATTCGTATGCGCATATTAAGTTTATCGGTACATCAAGCGTATACCTTGATATTTGTTTTTCTTTAATGTAATATTACGCCAGTATTTTTTTATTAATGGAATGTATTAAAACTTAATGTTACCATTTTTGAAATCTGGAAATGTTATCTGGAAGTTCATGTGAAGTGTATTGAAGAATATCGTTAACAACGAACGTCCATAATTGCATGTCAACCATCCTGACTGTATTGTCGGATTATGTTGTACTTAGAAGCAATGGTTTTAATTAATGTAGTTAGTATCATAGGTTGTAAAAACGTGTTTTCATTGTACTTAATAATTATCAAGACATACTTTCCTAGGACTTTTAAATTTTGACATATCGCTCAAAAGAAAGTCAAGCATTAACGAAGAGTTACAAGCGATCGATTGTCATACAATCGATTTTTTCAATTGAATCATAACTCGTTCTGTGTCACGTGAGACAATCGGTCCCGGTCCGTTGCTCGCTTACTCTGCCATATATCTATTCTAGTGTGGTTGAGACCCTTCTAATTGAATCGCTTTGTAAATGTAATCGGCCATCGAATGCGAAACGACGCGTGACGTGTTTGTGTGTTTAGGATACGTTTGTATTATGTTACCTGGAAAAACACAATTAAACATGTCCAGAGAGGTTCCAATGCTCACTTTGATACAGTGTTGTCTATGTAGATATTTTTGCTACAACGGAGGGACTCGAGATAAATGTTTTGGTCACCCATCCAATGATCGCCCATTGCTTTAGCTGTTGACTTGCGCGAACTTCGACGGCACGCGCTACTACGCTACGCAGTTGTTTACTACAATAATATTGTTTTTTTATATCATTTTGGGCAAACGACAGGATGACAGATCACCTGATAGAATGTGAATACTGCCTCACATGAACATTTGCAACGCTAGAGAGTTACAAAATGCTTTGCCGGCCTTTTCAGCAAAAGTACGCTCTCTTGAAGGGCTGCAGGTCGTATCGTCCGAAAATACCACATTAACTCTTTACCTCCTTGTGTTTCCCAATCATTATAAGCTGGCCGTCTTCTAGGCAAGGGTGATAGGCTGTTTTTAGACAGGCATAACCCATCTTTGGCCGCATCATCACTTACTATCAGGTGAGATGAAGTCAATTGTCTGCCTATAGAAGATTTCAAAAAATAGTTGGCTTATTGACTATTCTTGAGATTTAAATGCTCCGTTGATCGTTTATTTGGATATGAGTCAAAAGAAACAAACCATTTAGTCAATTAAGAACCCTGAAAGCCATTTTTGTAATAGTTAAACAATGTTCATTAATCAGACGGCCATCGTCCACTACTGAATATAGGTTTCCCAATGAGCTTCAACCGTCCCGGTACTGAGCAGCCTGCATCCAACTTCTAGCAGAGTTTTAGAGTTCACCTAGCTCTTAAACATATAGTTTATTTCACAGCAGACATAGGATGCGCGTGCACTTTCACTCTCGACCGTCCGTTGGCTGTGGTACGCATCCGGCCACTTTGATTAGGCGATGCTGACAGCCATGATTAATCGTATCGATTCCTAAATGTCACTTTGCGATGAGTGTAAAAAATATTGATTCATAATAAACTGGAGCATATAAGGATTTTGAGGCTTTCAAACAATGGACTAGGGCTTTGTTACCAATTTTTTCCAACGTATTTTAAGGGGGTGCTGCTGTAACTGCTACATTGCAGGTTGTCCATAAAAAAGTTAAATGTGTGGTAAATAAAAGGGGGCTGCTTGGGTACAAAGGCTCGACTGAAGTGATAACACCTAACAGAAAACCGCCTTCTTTGCTCTTCCCTATATTTCTTTCTCTTTATTTAACTTGCTTTTATTTTTGATGCAAGATACTCGTAGCCGCTTCAATATGTGTCCACGGGAGATATCACTTACTAATAGTTCACTCGTTAGCCTACCCATATAATAATAAAGAAACACACCATACTAAAAAAATGGTAATTTTGAAATAATATAAATAATTCAAACAAGCATACAACATACTACCATCAACCTTATACTACGCAACAGCATTAACAATGAAAATTCAATCGTCATTCGTCAATCGATATTCGTATCGATACACCAACGCCCTTGCCCCCGCATTATGCAGTATGCAACGCCCAGTCGAGGATTTTGTGTTACGCTTTACTTAATGCAAATATTAAGTTATTGCTTAACAATTTGAATCATCGCCACACGTGAAGTGCAAACAGCAAACACGATTTAGCACTAAAGAATAAAAAATATATATTTATTCTTAAGCCTTTTCTCGTAACTCAGATTGGATTAATATAGTACAATTATGGTAAATATAAGTACGGGAGAAATAGAGGTGACACAATGTTTTTATCGAAGATTAATTTTTAAATTGGCCATGCTATTATTACAGTATATATGTGGGCTAAGGTTGTTTAAGAATATAACTGAATATTTTTATTTGTGAAACATAGGTTATTATGACACATTGTATGATAAGTCCCACTACATTTCCACCTTTTTCAAGGTATACAAATATAATCACATTATTTACTCATATATTTACAATTAATAATGAAATGAATAAATGCAATAAACTGTAAAATAATAATAGTAATAAAACATTAATTTAATTTGTATTTGTAATAAGTTAATAGTACTTTTAACATAATAATTATGACGAGTTGATGTTAATCGTCATTATAAGCAAGCTGAAAAACTCATCGAACACATCTTGTTACTGAAGACAATAAGGCTAGATTAATACGCCTCCGGGTTGGACTCAATTTTGCGACAGACGTGGGAGGTCCAGTAATCGATATTAGATAATCGCGCACAGTTGCCACATTGACTAACTTTTGTGTTACATCACTATTTCTTCTAATTGCTGGACATCATGTGACACGATGTCTAAGTCTGAGTCATCCTTACACTTACCCAGTAAAATTTTAAATGACCAAGACTAACTCATTGAAGCTACGAAGGGCAAAAACAAAGTTATTCCGCGGACATACATTGTGTCTAATTCAGGTGAGCCGTTTGTCCCTCAAAGCCCTCATAGTATATATATTTTTTATGTAATAAGTTAACAGAACGGTCAGAACGCTCACCTGATGGTAAGTGATACGCCTAACTATGGTAGAGCAGCATTAACAATTGATAGACAGTTATCATCCTCCATCAATGCCGCACTGCGCCCGTCACCCGAGACGACAGATGTTAGGTCTCTTATACCCAGTAATTTTACTAACTGCAGTGCCCTATCCCGAAACACAAAAGTGCATAACACTCCTGTTTCACGGGACGATATCTGGCACTGCGGTGATACCTACCACCACCATCGAGTCTACTACCTAGTAAAAATATTTATCTATGCTTAGTATAAATAATTAAATAGGATACGATTAATAAGGTCCACAGTCCTACGCTAGAATTTCTTAGTTACAATATTGCACCTGTACGGTAGTATTAAGAAGTAAAGGTCATTAATTAGAAATGGTGTCAAATAATTAAAGCGAACAATGATATATTAGGTGTTTTGTTTACAGTGCGCGCGCGCACGAATTGTGGCGCAAGCGGAGTGGGCGCTGCAGAAAGGTGGTGGAGCCCTTCGGACTATGTTCTCATCTTAAATTATAGTAATATTTAAAATTTTGATAGCGAAACTTAAACAGTATTATATATGATACGTCACCATTTTTGTACCATAAAGCGAAGGAATGTTAAAGAAATGCTGTTTTAAGTGATATCGATAAGCCCCTTAGCCTTGCCTTAATGACGATTTTATGACAATTCTAAATTAAAGAGAGATCAAATTCAAACGTTGTTCGAGTATGTATCAACCTTTTATATTTTACTACTAACGGAGTAGAACTTTCGCAATGGTCTAATCGAGCATGAGTCGTGTTTTAATTAAAATCCTTAAATGAAAACAATAAAATTAGCAAAAAGTAGCGCGCGCGCAATCGCCTTTCGAATCTTATGATTTATAGTGAAATTCCTGTCAGCCCGCACAATACGCCTGCCTTTAAATGTATTTACACGGGGCGATTTGTATGAACAGTTTTATTTTCATCTCTTATTTTTGTAAGATCACTATTTCTGACAACTAAAGCATAAGCTGCCAAAGTTTACTGTGACTGTTTTTACACTACGCTCCACCGCAACCATTGTCAGGTCATCTGCATATCTTAGAAATGGCCGTCCTACGCTGCGCTTTCCATTATGTAATTTCCATTCGAGAACTTTTCTGCCCCAACGGCCATAGGTTCCTCGCCCAACTCGTATATGACCAAACCGTACCAATTGAGTCTTAAAAATAGGGCCCTCTATTTACTTCTATTTTTCATAAAAGATTAATGCTTTAGTTTACGTTGATAATATAAGCCATAATTAGGTAATAATATTTGAATAAGCAATACGTACTTTTTAAATATTATCAAAAATAAACTCGCTGGTAACTCAACAGTTGTCGATCAAACACTGTGTCCATGACAAACTCAGAATCGCAACAATTGTATGCACTTTTGACACTGTGTGTGTTTATTGGAAATCAACCGCTTTGAAAGTGGAAACATTAATTTTGTTTACACCACCGAGATTTTAATTGCGAACCCATTGATAACGTTAATACGAATTGGATGACGCAATACAATTTATTGTTATTGAAAGAACAGAAAGTACCGTATTGCGAAATGGTTTTTGAATCAATATTAATATTTTATTTGAATTCATGAATTTAACTGTATTAAGTTATAATGTTTTTTTTTCGGTAATTATTCGTAATTCTTTCACTTAATTGTTCTTTGCTAATTTAAATAAGTTCTATCTATCATTCCAACCACCTTCTATTTAGCTAGTTATCGTTTGCAGTATATTGTATTATAATAATAATAAATTCTTAATTCAGGCAGGTTACGATCCAGAACTGTAAATATCAATTTTTCATATAAAATATCTAGTAACTAACAGTAGTTTTAAATTATACAAATATCTCCACAAGTATTCCGTTATAGGGATTAAAAAGTGAAGGACATAAATCCTACGTTCGCTTTCATTATAAGTTAGTAATGCTTAACCACTGGTAGTTCTTGAAATACTCATCGCTAGATACTTATAGCATCTCGAAATAGTATAAACGCTAAACGGGTGCAAATATTAATATCATGACAACATTATAGTCTCAGGTAGATCATTTACAATCAGACTTATTGACGTACTTGTATAGAAGCACTCAGGCTCTCAGAAAGATTAAAATAAAATAGGTCTGTTTGATTTCTCTAAACAAAAAATGTTCTCAGACCTCCAAATGCCACAACAAATACTGTGTTTAACATATCAATCGTAATTTCGCAACGAAGGGTTTATCTTTTACTATAATTAACGAGACGTTCAAGATGTCATTATGATTGTTTCGTAGTATAATAGCATTGCGTGTAAAGGGCGTTTGAAATCCGCCGAGTGTCCAGTTTAAGTTGATATACGAGTATCGTTGTATGTATTTATAATATTGACGACCCACTTGGTGTAATGGTTGAGACGTCGGCTTTTACACCAAGTCGGTTCCGGATTCGATCCCCGGGCAGTACAAACGTTTGTGTGCATGAACACGTCTGTTTACATATTACAGGCTAATGCTTAGTTTGGGGCTAGATGGCGTTGTGTGATTATCAGTAGATATTTATTTATCGACAGTGTTTCAAGCTTGAGTAAAATAATCAAAAGTCTCCATTACACTGGTTTGTTAGACACGCCAAAGAAAAAGTTCGCGTCAAAGTAGATGGATCACAAGCTATCATTACAATTTAAAATGCAAGACCCCGTTTCCTACTTCGGTAATTAGTGGCTTGGGGCACGAAGTTGTACAATCGTATTATTATTGTGTGCAACACGTGTTGTTGTAATTTTTGTTTTGGTGTTGGTTTTAGGTGTATGTAAAATATTTTGTTCATGTGCTTTGTTTTATATAGGAAGGGAATTTTCTTTTATGGAAAATGAATTTAAATTGTTTATGTTAACATATTGGTAAGTTCCCACTCCGGGACGCCTTATGTAAATTTTAAAGAATGAGAGCAATGTACTCTCGCCAATTGCCCGGTGAAGCTGTAAAGTTAATATGCGGCCAACAGCAGTAGTCAGTACAAAAAAAAATTGAGTTCAGACTGCAAGTTTTTCGAGCTGGAAGACGACTTACAATATGCTGTACCTATAGTAACCAGGTTATTATCATTATACAAGCTGTTAAAATACGAAATATTCCTAGGCTTGTAATCCTCCGTATCTCTAAATACCCGAACACGCTGTTTTAGATCGTCATTTTCAATTCGATCAAAATGAAACCTCCCTCAAACTACTTATCTCGAAACTTAGGTAGCCCAAGCAAAACCAGTAGCCGTGTGATAAATGTTCGTATGAGTAGAGCTTAATCGTGTTCATAGATAGCCAAGAAATCTAGACGTCTGATATGGAGTATCGACGGTAGCAAGGTGGTCTCCATAAGCCAAGACATTACGTGTTCCAGCCCTATCTCTTAAATCCATATGCTGCACCCATTGTAAATCACTTGAAATACAATGGACCCTGACTATCATCAATAATCGACAGGTTTCTAAGGCTTGTCGTTTATTATTATTACGATATTCATAGTCGTTACGAAAAAAGACTAGGTATATGGATAAATGTATTTTAAAAATTGCAAAAGGCGGTCTTGCCTTTGAATATACCATTAAACCCTTATTCAAAATTTTCTGATGAAGTTAAATAAAAAATATTTGCAATTATTGTATTTACTGTTTTAAAGCCCCAAATGACACATTTTGTACTATAAAGAAAATTTGTATCATTAAAAACTTGTGAGTTTGAGCTCTGAAACGTTTTTTATATTAATTTTATAAGACTTTATATAAACCTAAATTTATTAAGTACCTACATCATACCTGAAGCTTAAGCCAGCTTCCATCTAAATAGATAATTATACATTTTTTGTTTTTTCAAAAAAAAATCGCTAATAAATCAGTAGATTTATTAGCGAATTTTTTTTGTGTTACTGCTTTTGCATCACTTGATGACGTCATCGCTTTGAAATAAATGGAAAAATACTGTAGCTTGCTCGGACTATATTCTTGTTGAGTTCCTAATAAAACACGATACAAATCTAGCAACTTCATAATCGTCCCTACATTCAAACAGATAAATAGTAACTTTCGTCGAATCCGAGCCGAACGACACCAGTGTAAATAGTTACGCCATGTTAACCAAGACAAGTACACGACAGATACACAGCACGGGGAATTTTATTCCGTTACAATATTGTACCGAATAGGAGCTGAGCATCGGTACTGTGTAGGATTGTGTGGAACATAACCCTGAGATGGGGGAGAAAGTGCCAACGGGATTGGTAGACTGCTATCCTTTGCCTACACACGATTTGTTCTCGACAGAAAGTCGTACAATTGGTTACGCTCAAAGAAGGAGATAGGGACCTGAAAAAAAGGTAAGCACTTAAACTAAAACTTGTTTGATTCAAATAAATCATTACAAGATATCTATCTACCTTTGGATCGAAAAAAGTTTTTAAAATCTAAATGAATTTACGATACCGTTCGAAGGGTTGGTATCTTCCAAGAAGAATTCGGCAAGAAACTCGGGTAGTCATTTAGTCTCGTGTAGTTTCAAACATAGCCAAAATTAATTATTTCGAATTTTTTATTAACTAAAAAATATAATTTTACAGATCGTATGAATTGTAATGTAGCTATCACACGTCCTGTCGCAAGATTGTCTGCATGCTTGGTGACATCACTGTTTGTGACTCACTTAATCATAAACGTCACAGTCCATTTCCCTAAAATAGCTTGTTCAGTAATTAAACGCGGCGCGAGTTTTCGACGGTTTCCCTTAATTGGCTGCTTAATCGGCACGATTGCGATCTCACGATGTGTGGCCGGTGTAGGGTTAACACATTTTTACATATACTTTCATTATCATCAGCTTGTAACGTCAAACTGCAGGCACAGGGCAGAAACACAGCTTGGCTATGGAGAGTTCGGCTGTAACAAAAAAAGGCTGTATTGTTGAGGTTTTTTTGGTGCTACTTTCTCAGCAGGCCAAAACACTGTAGCACTTTTTTCCAAGTATCAAAATTCATTTTTGTGCTTTACTTTGGTATTTTAAATGTTTTTTATTGTATTTTTTTTCTTTGTGACGTTCATAAGTGTTTTTTGAAAGCCTTATCTTTTTAAATGGATTTTGACTTTGACTTTAACCCACCTCGTAGAACCATTACAAACAGACATGTTCATGCACACAAATGTTTGTACTGCTTGAGTATCGAACCCGGAACCCTTGGTGTTACAGCCGACCTCTCAACCGCAATGGGTCGTCATATATATATATATATATAATATATTAGTATATTTAATTAGAAAGTCCTAGTGGTTTTGTGTGGCCAGCCCTAGACCGGTGCTGGGCCTATGCCCAAATCAGCTGGGGTGATCTCCATGACACTGCAGCGGTAATTATGCATGTGGACCACACAGCCGCCGGCCCTTGACGCACAAGTAATTAAGCGATTGGTGAAACCGTTTCGGCATTTTACAGCGCTTTATTTACTGTATGTAAAATTCTTTTTTATTTGACGTCATATCTTGTTCTGTAACAAAGGAAATTCTATATATAGGTGGTAGACTCGATATAGGTACCACGCCGCAGTGACAGATATCATCCCGTGAACAGGAGTGTTATGCACTTTTGTGTTTCGGGATGAGGGCACTGTAGCTAGTGAAATTACCGGGTATAAGAGACCTAACATCTGTTGTCTCTGGTGACGGGCGCAGTGCGGCATTGATGGAGGATAATAACTGTCTATCTCTCCTGTTGTCTCCTTTGCCACTCTGTCATGGTCTGGCGTATCACTTACAATCAGGTGAGCGTCCAGACCGTCCTGTACACTTATAACATAAAAAAAAATGTTCATAAGTTACAAGGATAAGCAAAGAAAATTATAAGAGTCTTACGAGTATGTTAACGTAGATAAACTTTCGTATGTTTCATTGGTTTTGCCAAGTGTTAGGGGTGTTATAAGTTTGACGTGTCTGTCTATATACTAAAATCTAACTTAACCTAACCTACCTATAAAAAGTCTGAAATAAAAATTAAATTAAAAATTTTAAAAACCCCAGACACAAGAACTTAAGTAATTTCCCTTCAAAAAGTAAAACATAATAAAAGAAACTTAATGTTAAAGTACCTAAGAATCTATTAATAATTCTAAAAAAAAACCTCGCGTTGGGGGACCGCTCTTAAACTAACAATTCAAATACAAATAGTCTAATTAAGTAACAGAGATGAAAATAAAAACAAAATTAAGAGAATAATTCAAAAACTTTCATGAAATTCCTTCAAAAAGTCTTGGTTAAAAGCCTAAAGAGGTAACCATCTTATGAAAAATTAAATGACGTAGATAAGAAAGAAATAATAAATTAGGAGCGGTCCCCCAACGCGACGTTTTTTTTTAGAATTATTAATAGATTCTTAGGTACTTTGTCGTCCAATCCGCACTGGGCCCGCGTGGACGACTAAGGCCTAATCACCCTATACGGGTAGGCTCGTGCCCCTTGGTGGGGACGTTTAATGAGCTGATGATGATGAGGTACTTTAACATTAAGTTTCTTTTATTATTTTTACTTTTTAAAGGGAAATTACTTAAGTTCTTGTGTCAGGGGTTTTTTAAATTTTTAATTTAATTTTTATTTAGTGTTTTTTTAATCCTTAAAGCACTTAGTACTAGACTAGTACCTAGTTCGACTTACTATCCACAATAGTTGGTCTAATATAGTTTTTTTGGTTTTGTACACGACCAAGGCCAAATACTCCCTTTTAGGTAGGCTCGTGCCCCACGTTGGGGACGAATAATGAGCTGAGATGATTATAATGGCACAATTTTATGGGAAAGCCTATAAAACTCGCAGTACCCATCTTTGACTGACATATTGTGTTAATACGATATAAAATTCATATTAGTAATACCCACGTGAAAATCCAGAAAAGACGCAGTCTGGCATAAGACACGCCATTTTTTATAAGCAACGGGAAGATCACACATTGATTTTTAACACGGTTTCGCGTGCCTCCGCAATTGGTTATTTCCCACGCGTTCCCCACCATGCGTGCAACCAGCATCCCGTGCGATAACGTAAGTCCCCACAATTAATTGAGAACAATAAGAGTTGTCGCCGAGATGGTGGCGATGATTCCGACCCACCGCGGTTGGCATATCACGCGACCAGCCACTTGTCGCCATTCGGATATCGGTTAAAACTGTGTCCACTAGGAGAGTAGCTGAAAATATAAAATTTGAAAAGAAGGGAACTGCAGCTAGTAAAGCTACCGGGTATAATAGACCTAACAACTGTTGTCTTGGGTGACGGGCGCAGTGTCGCATTGATGGAGAATTATAACTGTCTTTCAGTTGTTGGACTCCTTCAATGGCGGCCTAACCGTCCTGTACACTATATGACATAAAAACCCATTTGGTGTTGCGGTTGAGACGTCGACTGCAACACCAAGGATTCCGGGTTCGATCCCCGGGCATTACAAACATTTGTGTGCATGAACATGTCTGTTTGTAATGATCTGGGTATTTTCTATGTATAATATGTATGTATTTACAAAAAAATATATAAGTATATTTATCCGTTACTTAGTACCCATAATACAGGCTTCACGCTTAACTTGGGGCTAGATGGCGCTATGTGATTATCAGTTAAAAAAAACACACCATACCTCTGCTAAGTTAGTTCAGACGAGCTGCAGAAATAACAAATTCAGGTCCGTTTTTAGGGACTTATACAAGTTAACCTGCTTGCTTTTTTAAATTATATTAGAAATACTCGATACACTTTTCTCTGATTTAATTAAGTGAAATTTATTATTGTCATCATATTAGTCATCTGAATATCTAGTTTACTGTTGGACAGTTGGACTATGCCTTTCCTATTTACTGGGTCGATAAATTTATTGAAGGTTGAGAATGTAAACCTATATTTTTATATTCAATGTTTACAGTGGATATCTGACCTAACTTGTCCAGCGGATCCGCCAATTAAAAACATAAAACGCATTCATACGGTAAAGCCGCGATGAAGACACGGTATCGTAACCATCGTAACAGATAAAAATCTCTTTTCACCGCTTAAATTAATTTATGGTATCAAGATGAAACGCACTTAGCATTAAACGAGTGGCGTGCTGTACCAGAATTATCTGGCTTTGCAACAAGTCCTCGTGTGTTAAAATTGTCCGTCTTGCAATTATGTATGCATCGGTAATGGGCAAGTTCTTTGCCTTCATGGTAGATGGAAAGCTAAGATGTAGCGGTACCATGTTTATCCAAAATGTTTCCGGAATTCCGATGCCGTTTTTGATAACATCCGTTGGATTGCTATTTGAGGGTAAACGCGAAAATTGTTGTGTTTTTCATCTTAAAAGATACATTTTACCTTTTTTTATCCTTTATAGGCAGACATTTGACCGCCATCTCACCTGATCGTAAGTGATGTTGCGGCCGAGGATGGATCATGCCTGCCTAGAAACAGCTTATTCACTCTTGCCTTGAAGACGCCTATTGCTACATATTTAATGTTCTCTGGATGATATGTTTATATTTTTATTTACTACTATCAGTGATCTTTAAACATGCCGCACATTTCGTCGAATCGAGAAAATAATTGAGATTAAATACTTTGCCATTCAAAAAAGCAAATTTCTTGCGAAGTTAAGTTATTATTGTTTTAAACGACTCAAAATGGTCCGTTTAAATAATTAAACTCAACCAACTTCTCTTAACGTTCGCATCTTTTGGTATTATTGCAAAATTGAATTTCACTGAACTCCCTAGTAAGAGCTTAATTTTTATTGGCAATTGTCTTCAATCGTGTCAACGAAACATAAACCTTAAATCACCGTGTTAAAATGTATTGTATTTTTGGTAGTTTTTAGTCGTTCCAAATTTTGGAAAAATTTTTGAGCCCGTGACATTTGATTTTGGAATTACTTTTGATATGCAATTTTTCTCAGAAACAATAGTCCTGTTTAATTTTGCCCAGCTCCATCATGAAAAGTAGTCTGGAAGTAAATAAAAGTAAAATCTTTAATTAAGTATTTACTTTTAAGTTTGAAGAGAAATACTGTAACCATTATGCTTTTTTAACAGTACCATCTTTCCTCAACCTTTATTTAACTTCTTGACATAGGCATATAGATGTAGATATGTGTATTTAAGATATTGTTTTTACGCTGTGCTATATTTATAGCGTGTCCTTTTGCGATGTGAGTAGTATCTGAGAAAGCATTTGAAATTGTAATTTCTGTGTTAACATACAACTGTGGTTTAGTTGTTTTAGTGGTTTTTGTTCACGGGACAATAGAATCGGCACCAACGTCACTTGTTGAACTATTTTCCATACGGGCGTTGTAAATTGTTTACAACTGTCTACCTTGGGCGCTTATGTGTGGCTCTTTCTGCATTTTAATGTTCAACCAGAGGATGGCTTTTTAAAAATGAACTTTATATGAATTTAGTGTACGACTTGTTTTCCTTTGTAAATTTTTCGCAATTCTAAAAGTTACATGTGATTTTCTGTTTATATAAAAATCTGCTTCAAATGTATACATAAGAGTCATTTTTAACCAACTCTCCTTTTTATGTATAATGTGACTAGATGCAGTATATCATCGGTCGCGTGTCTTCCTCGCTTTCTGCATCGTGATGCATAATCATCTAGATCGGCTTTTGATTCGCGAGAGGTCGCGCGATGATTTGCGATGTGACGTTGGAGGCTCGCGCGTTATAAATGAGAGTGGTTTACAGTGGGGATAGGCCATTGTACGGTGCTATTTATAATGCCCACTGAGAGTTTATTGTTACTTACTTCGTTGTGAAGAAGTTATCCGTTGGGTTTTAAGGTTTAAAGAAGAATTAAATCTTGCAGTTTGGTTAAGATTCTAAATAATAAAGATGGCCGATAAACTAGTATTTTTTATAGGGCAAAATCTTGGAAGAATAGCCAGTCATCATCATCATCAGCTTATTAAACGTCCCCACCGAGGGGCACGAGCCTACCCGTGTAGGGTGATTAGGCCTTAGTCGTCCACGCGGGCCCAGTGCGGATTGGACGACTTCACGCACGACCTTTGAATTTCTTCCCAGGCGTGCATGAGGGTTTCCTCACGATGTTTTCCTTCACCGTAAGAGCGTCGGATAACGTACATATATTTTCGAAAATTTGAAAATACATTGGTACGTGTCGGGATTTGAACCTCAGCCCTTCCGGTAGAAAGGCGACAGTTCGCACCACTGAGCCACCGACGCTCATCGACGCTCATCTTGGAAGAATAGCCAGTACTAACTGGCTATTCTTCCAAGATTTTGCCCAAAAAATGTCTTACATTGGTTCAGTTGCAGACAATAATGTAAAAAGTATAGATTCGTGATATGTTCACAAAACAACTGAAAACAATGTTCCGAACTGTATTCTCTTTGGCGGTTCGTTTTTGAGGCACGGGTGGCGTATCTACCTTTTTATATACAGAATATCATTGGTTGCAGAATAATACGTTGCTGACATTTCGGTTCAACTGATTTAAGGAACCTGTCACTGAAGCGGATTGATTCTGATGCTTATAATATATAATAATGTTTATTTCTCACCAATTACATTTAAGTTGCATAAATAAATGAGAGTTGACTATTAACAAAAAGTGAGTAAATTTGGTGGGCTGATACCTGAACTAAGAGTATCCTGTATCTCAGGTTATCAACCCTCCACCCCATAGTTTAGTCTAAATTTAAAAACAAACAAACAAACAATACTTAAATAACATTTTAAATATACATATAGTGAGGGTATACGTAACTTGTATCAATGCTTCGTTCGTAGTTCCTTTACTTTAACATTGAGACATCGTAATTACGAGTAAATGTGGAAAAAAGGTACCTTCAGATTTTATTCAGCGTTCAAAATTCATATGAATTATTCTCGAACAACCTTATCAGAAGTTATTATTTGCTAATAATAACTCACAGTTCAATTTAATGGTGAAAACAATATTGTTATAGCAAACATATTTCGAATCATTGGACCCGTATTCAAAACACCTACCCAAAGATATCCTTGAAATTTTTGCACGTCAAATAAAACCCAGATTGGTGCTATTTTTCTTAGATATTAACGTGTGATCGCACAACTTATAAACATATTTACTAGGTGGTTAACTCGATACTGAGTCATCTGGGACGATATATAGTAATCGTCCCGTGAATTAGGAGTGTTATGGACTTTTGTGTTCCGTGATGAGGGCACTAGCTAGTAAAATTACCGGATATAAAACCTAACATCCGGCGACTCGGGTGACGAGGGCAGGGCCGTATTAGCGAAGAATAGTCAATTTATACACTCACTGTTTATCTTCAATACTGCACTGTCATGGTCAGTCGTGTCAGGTGAACAAACTGATCAACCCGATCACTTAATAACATAAAAAAATATTATGGATGGCTGTTTTCATACTTAGTGGATCTAATATTAAGGCCGTACATTCAAGTCGCGGCCAGTATCCACTAGTGTCTATAGAAGGCGATGTTCTTTTGTTTGATACATGCCATCACTTAGCGTATTCAGAGAGATGCGAGCTCATGCGTGCTTCGGCGAATCAATTTGCAATATTTACATTATAATATGGTCACATAAGGACAGCCGAGTTCTAGGCATGTCCTTCTCATGGCCAATTAGTGCATTTGTTGCTGTAATACTCTTAGTATGCTGAATTGATGATTCGTTAATGATAAAACAAACAAACCGGACATTTATCTAAGTGTTTAGTTTTATAAGCGTAATTGGTGGCCAGTGAATATGTTTAGGACAAAGCATTGATAATAATAATTTATTAGGTGATAGTCTTGGAATTGAGTAGTCTAGGTAGGTACCACTACAGTGTCAAATATTATAATAGGTATCGTAAAATAGAAATGTTTTTCACTTCTGTTCTGTTTCGTAAAATCGCTGGGTATTAAAGACTTAACATCTGTCGTCCCGGATGACGGGCGCAAGGCAGTGTTTAAGGAAAACTGAAGGAAACATCCTACTGTTGTATTGTTTTTACAACACTGCATCGGTTATGGTCAGGCGTAAAATAAAAGATGCCATAAAGAAAATGATGAGGAGTGAGATTAGGGTTAGAATTTGAGTAAAACTGATTAAAATATTAATAAATAAGCTAATAAATGTTTATTGTGCGTGAATATAATTATTATATCGTCCAAAGTTGCAGTTTATAAACAACTCCATACAGCTATTCTCTGCACGTGCGTATAGCCAATCATGCGTGTAATAATTTTCCTAATCTATGTTATTACAATACGGAACAAGATTAACTAAATGTCACATTTCACTTTTGTTCGATGTACGGCATATGATTAACAGAGCGGCGTTTCTAAATTGTGACAAAACTTAATTATTTTTTTCAAAACTGTGTCAATCATCAGACATTTGTAGATTTGGCAGAGGAACCAAAAATATTTAAATTTCTTAGGGTCGTTCGCCATTAAACACGTAAAGCAGTAACCGTATTTAACATCACAAATTTTAAGTGTGGAACCAATATAAAGATGGAATTAACGTATTTGAACCGGCCTGCTTTTTCATGTTACGAAGTGAACAGGACTGTCTGGACGCTCACCTAATGGTAAGTGATACGTCTGACCATGACAGAGTAGCATTGGAGGAGATGAACAATTGATAGACAGTAATTATTCTCCATCAATGCCGCACAGCGCCCAGCACCAGAGACAAGAGATGTTAGGACTCTTATACCCTGTAATTTTACCAGCTACAGTGCCCTCATCTCGTAACGCAAAAGTGCATAGAACTCTTATTTCACGGGACGATATCTGGCACTGCGGTGCCACCTACCTAGACGACTCAGTATCGAGTCTACCTAGTAGAACTTCTTTATTCTTTACTTATTTGAGATACTTCAATTCCAGTGTTAGTATTTCTAGATTTGTACTGAAATGCAGCTGGTAAGTTTCGAAAGGCACCAATTTGCGGTCATTACTGCAAATCGAAAATGCAATAACAATTGACGTAACCCTTGCCCGTAGCTAACCAGCATTGTTCGTTGTCTTATTATTGTTTATTGTTATAAGATTATGTTACAAAGTTATTTGGGTAACAAACTCATTTATTTTATGTTTTGTTGCAGGTATGGTGTTCAAAGTTTTTCGACATGGAAAGGTATTTTTGTTTATGCTTATAACTTATCAGTTATCACTAGAGATCGGATAATCGGATGCATATTTACCTAAACTTATTTTTTGGCTAAGAAAATATGGAGACGGCATCTTTTTTCGGAATTACGGCTCCTCATTTAAAAACCTTTATTTGAGTGTGCATTCAATTATATTTATAAGCAAAACGCCAACGGTATTCATCCCGAAATATCGGGTTTTTTCCATACAAGTAATATACATACAAATCATATATTGTAATAGAAAACACTACAAACGTAATGAAAATACATTTAATTCTATATTCTGAACATTAAATGCATCGATTTCGAAATTCCGAAATATTTACGATAAAGAAGTGCTTTCCATACTAATAAATATGCATCCGATTATCCGATCTATAGTTATCACACTTATCACTGATAAGTTGATAACACAAAGTGAAAACAAAACTGGTCTTAAATAAAAATAAACCTTTTGAATTCCCGGGCCATTGCAAACATTTGTGTGTATGAACAAGTATTTTTGTTATATTCTGGGTGTTTTAATGTAGGTATAATATGTTTGTATTAACAAAAAAATATATACAAAACTACACAACTGATAAACGTAATTAGTTTATCAGTTGTGTAGAACCTATCATCATCATCAGCTCATTAAACGTCCCCACCGAGGGGCACGAGCCTACCCGTGAAGGGTGATTAGGCCTTAGTCGTCCACGCGGGCCCA